>WNGS01004374.1:3363939-3376331 GCA_020271785.1 Procambarus virginalis
ACACAGGCGCCCCGTCTCAGCAGGCCTTCTGCGTTTCCATATACAAGTTTGCACACAGGCGCCCTTATTAGCGACCCAACCTCATCGTCCTTCTGCGTTGCCATATGCAATCTTTCACACAGGTGCCCTCATTGGCGACCCAGTCTACGCAGCCCTCCTGCGATGCCATATACAATTTTTCACACAGGCGCCCTCATTGGCGGCCCTGCCTCAGCAGCCCTTCGGCATTGCCATATACAATCTTTCAAACAGGCCCCCTCATTAAGGACCCCACCTCAGCAGCCCTTCGGCATTGCCATATACAATCTTTCACACAGGCTCCCTCATTGGCGACCCCATTTCAGCAGGCCTTCTGCGTTTCCATATACAATCTTGCACACAGGCGCCCTCATTGGCGACCCAGCCTCATCGCCCTTCTGCGTTGCCATACACAATCTTGCACACAGGCGCCCTCATTGGCGACCCAGCCTCCGCAGCCCTTCTGCGTTGCTATACACAATCTTTCACACAGGCGCCCTCATTGGCGACCCCGTCTCAGCAGCCTTTCTGCATTGCCATATGCAATCTTTCACATAGGCGGCCCCGTCTCAGCAGCCCTTCTGCGTTGCTATATACAATCTTGCACAGGTGCCCTCATTGGGGACCCAGGCTCAGCAGCCCTTCTGCGTTGCCATATGCAATCTTTCACATAGGCGACCCCGTCTCAGCAGCCCTTCTGCGTTGCTATATACAATCTTGCACAGGCGCCCTCATTGGGGACCCTGCCTCAGCAGCCCTTCTGCGTTGCCATATGCAATCTTTCACATAGGCGACCCCGTCTCAGCAGCCCTTCTGCGTTGCTATATACAATCTTGCACAGGTGCCCTCATTGGGGACCCTGCCTTAACAGCCCTTCTGCGTTGCCATATACAATCTTTCACACAAGCGCCTCTTTGGCGACCCAACCTCCGCAGCCATTCCGCGTTGCCATATACAATCTTTCACACAGGTACTTTTATTGGCGACCAGCCTAAGCAGCCCTTTTGCGTTGCTATATACAATCAAACAGGCGCCCTCTTTGGCGACCCAGACCCAGCAGCACTTCTGCGTTGCCATGTAAAATCTTTCACATAGGTGACCATGTCTCATCAGCCCTTCTGCGTTGCCATATACAATCTTTCACACATGCGCCTCATTAACGACCCAGCCTGCGCAGCCCTTCTGCATTGCCATATACAATCTTTCACAAAGGCGCCCCCGTCTCAGCAGCCCTTCTGCGTTGCCATACCCAAACTTGCACACAGGCGCCCTCATTGGGGACTCCATTTCAGCAGCCCTTCTCCATTGCCATATACAATCTTTCACACAGGCGCCCCCGTCTCAGCAGGCCTTCTGCGTTTCCATATACAAGTTTGCACACAGGCGCCCTTATTAGCGACCCAACCTCATCGTCCTTCTGCGTTGCCATATGCAATCTTTCACACAGGTGCCCTCATTGGCGACCCAGTCTACGCAGCCCTCCTGCGATGCCATATACAATTTTTCACACAGGCGCCCTCATTGGCGGCCCTGCCTCAGCAGCCCTTCGGCATTGCCATATACAATCTTTCAAACAGGCCCTCTCATTAAGGACCCCACCTCAGCAGCCCTTCGGCATTGCCATATACAATCTTTCACACAGGCTCCCTCATTGGCGACCCCATTTCAGCAGGCCTTCTGCGTTTCCATATACAATCTTGCACACAGGCGCCCTCATTGGCGACCCAGCCTCATCGCCCTTCTGCGTTGCCATACACAATCTTGCACACAGGCGCCCTCATTGGCGACCCAGCCTCCGCAGCCCTTCTGCGTTGCTACACACAATCTTTCACACAGGCGCCCTCATTGGCGACCCCGTCTCAGCAGCCTTTCTGCATTGCCATATGCAATCTTTCACATAGGCGGCCCCGTCTCAGCAGCCCTTCTGCGTTGCTATATACAATCTTGCACAGGTGCCCTCATTGGGGACCCAGGCTCAGCAGCCCTTCTGCGTTGCCATATGCAATCTTTCACATAGGCGACCCCGTCTCAGCAGCCCTTCTGCGTTGCTATATACAATCTTGCACAGGCGCCCTCATTGGGGACCCTGCCTCAGCAGCCCTTCTGCGTTGCCATATGCAATCTTTCACATAGGCGACCCCGTCTCAGCAGCCCTTCTGCGTTGCTATATACAATCTTGCACAGGTGCCCTCATTGGGGACCCTGCCTTAACAGCCCTTCTGCGTTGCCATATACAATCTTTCACACAAGCGCCTCTTTGGCGACCCAACCTCCGCAGCCATTCCGCGTTGCCATATACAATCTTTCACACAGGTACTTTTATTGGCGACCAGCCTAAGCAGCCCTTTTGCGTTGCTATATACAATCAAACAGGCGCCCTCTTTGGCGACCCAGACCCAGCAGCACTTCTGCGTTGCCATGTAAAATCTTTCACATAGGTGACCATGTCTCATCAGCCCTTCTGCGTTGCCATATACAATCTTTCACACATGCGCCTCATTAACGACCCAGCCTGCGCAGCCCTTCTGCATTGCCATATACAATCTTTCACAAAGGCGCCCCCGTCTCAGCAGCCCTTCTGCGTTGCCATACCCAAACTTGCACACAGGCGCCCTCATTGGGGACTCCATTTCAGCAGCCCTTCTCCATTGCCATATACAATCTTTCACACAGGCGCCCCCGTCTCAGCAGGCCTTCTGCGTTTCCATATACAAGTTTGCACACAGGCGCCCTTATTAGCGACCCAACCTCATCGTCCTTCTGCGTTGCCATATGCAATCTTTCACACAGGTGCCCTCATTGGCGACCCAGTCTACGCAGCCCTCCTGCGATGCCATATACAATTTTTCACACAGGCGCCCTCATTGGCGGCCCTGCCTCAGCAGCCCTTCGGCATTGCCATATACAATCTTTCAAACAGGCCCTCTCATTAAGGACCCCACCTCAGCAGCCCTTCGGCATTGCCATATACAATCTTTCACACAGGCTCCCTCATTGGCGACCCCATTTCAGCAGGCCTTCTGCGTTTCCATATACAATCTTGCACACAGGCGCCCTCATTGGCGACCCAGCCTCATCGCCCTTCTGCGTTGCCATACACAATCTTGCACACAGGCGCCCTCATTGGCGACCCAGCCTCCGCAGCCCTTCTGCGTTGCTACACACAATCTTTCACACAGGCGCCCTCATTGGCGACCCCGTCTCAGCAGCCTTTCTGCATTGCCATATGCAATCTTTCACATAGGCGGCCCCGTCTCAGCAGCCCTTCTGCGTTGCTATATACAATCTTGCACAGGTGCCCTCATTGGGGACCCAGGCTCAGCAGCCCTTCTGCGTTGCCATATGCAATCTTTCACATAGGCGACCCCGTCTCAGCAGCCCTTCTGCGTTGCTATATACAATCTTGCACAGGCGCCCTCATTGGGGACCTGCCTCAGCAGCCCTTCTGCGTTGCCATATGCAATCTTTCACATAGGCGACCCCGTCTCAGCAGCCCTTCTGCGTTGCTATATACAATCTTGCACAGGTGCCCTCATTGGGGACCCTGCCTTAACAGCCCTTCTGCGTTGCCATATACAATCTTTCACACAAGCGCCTCTTTGGCGACCCAACCTCCGCAGCCATTCCGCGTTGCCATATACAATCTTTCACACAGGTACTTTTATTGGCGACCAGCCTAAGCAGCCCTTTTGCGTTGCTATATACAATCAAACAGGCGCCCTCTTTGGCGACCCAGACCCAGCAGCACTTCTGCGTTGCCATGTAAAATCTTTCACATAGGTGACCATGTCTCATCAGCCCTTCTGCGTTGCCATATACAATCTTTCACACATGCGCCTCATTAACGACCCAGCCTGCGCAGCCCTTCTGCATTGCCATATACAATCTTTCACAAAGGCGCCCCCGTCTCAGCAGCCCTTCTGCGTTGCCATACCCAAACTTGCACACAGGCGCCCTCATTGGGGACTCCATTTCAGCAGCCCTTCTCCATTGCCATATACAATCTTTCACACAGGCGCCCCCGTCTCAGCAGGCCTTCTGCGTTTCCATATACAAGTTTGCACACAGGCGCCCTTATTAGCGACCCAACCTCATCGTCCTTCTGCGTTGCCATATGCAATCTTTCACACAGGTGCCCTCATTGGCGACCCAGTCTACGCAGCCCTCCTGCGATGCCATATACAATTTTTCACACAGGCGCCCTCATTGGCGGCCCTGNTACTTTTCTTATACTCTTGACACAGGACTGAACTACTACTTCCCGTTATGAAAATAACCCCCCCCCCCCCTCCAAAGGAACTCTTGGAATGTTCATGTACTGAAAGATCCCATAATTCTCCATTTTTATCTGACCAGATATAATTCCCACATGTCTAAATCTTATTCGCTACACGACTAAATCTGTTTAAGCTTATCGGTATTTTATATATCGAGATTATATCTCCTCTGATCCTTCACTTTTCAAGTGTTCGTAATTTCTCATTTAGTCTAGTAGCTCAGATTTTCTATATAAGGTATCAGGCTCACAGTCAATCTCTGCCCTTGTTAATTAACTTTCACATTATGTGTGTTCTATGCTGGTGCTGCATATTCTAGGATTGGTCTTATAGTGGGTGTTGCGTTCAACGTGATGTGTTTCTCTCAACCTATAGTGTTATTAGTATATTTTTTTCCTAACTGGTTCATTCTCATAACATAATATCGGGTTTAGGTTCAACTTCAGGAGCTGGGGATTGGAACAACAGTATGTGTGCACGCGTATTTTTTGTGGTAAGAGACTGCCACTGTAAAAAAATGTTAAAAGATTGTTTTCAATTTCTTGCATTTCATAGTTCATATAACCTGATATACCACCGAGGACCATTCCAAAGACAATTTAATATACCATCGCCACACTTCTCACGAACTTTTGTTAACCGTGTTAAATGTTGACCAGACCACACACTAGAAGATGAAGGGACGACGACGTTCCGGTCTGTCCTGCACCATTCTCAAATCGATTGTGTCGGACCGTTCACACAATCGACTTGAGAATGGTCCAGGACGCACCGAAACGTCGTCGTCCCTTCATAAGAACATAAGAACAAAGGCAACTGCAGAAGGCCTATTGGCCCATACGAGGCAGCTCCTATTTATAACCACCCAACCCCACTCATATATATGTCCAACCCATGCTTGAAACAATCGAGGGACCCCACCTCCACAATGTTACGCGGCAATTGGTTCCACAAATCAACAACCCTGTTACTGAACCAGTATTTACCCAAGTCTTTCCTAAATCTAAACTTATCCAATTTATACCCATTGTTTCGCGTTCTGTCCTGTGTTGATACTTTCAATACCCTATTAATATCCCCTTTGTTATGTCCATTCATCCACTTGTAAACCTCTATCATGTCACCCCTAACTCTTCGCCTTTCCAGTGAATGCAAATTAAGCTTTGTTAATCTTTCTTCATATGAAAGATTTCTAATTTGGGGAATTAACTTAGTCATCCTACGCTGGACACGTTCAAGTGAATTTATATCCATTCTATAATATGGCGACCAAAACTGAACTGCATAATCTAAATGGGGCCTAACCAGAGCAAGATATAGCTTGAGAACCACACCAGGTGTCTTGTTACTTACGCTGCGATTAATAAATCCGAGTGTCCTATTTGCCTTATTACGAACATTTATGCATTGATCCTTTTGTTTTAAATTCTTACTAATTATAACTCCCAGATCCCTTTCGCAATCTCAACACCATCTAGCTCGTATCTTGTAACTATCATCATTACCTAGCCTCAGAACTTTACATTTATCAGCATTAAACTGCATCTGCCAGTCCTTTGACCATTTCAAAACCCTATCTAGATCAACTTGAAGTGATAGTGAGTCCTCCTCCGAATTAATTTCCCTACCGATTTTCGTATCATCGGCAAATTTGCAAATGTTGCTACTCAAACCTGAATCTAAATCATTTATATATATTATAAACAACAGAGGTCCCAAGACAGAGCCTTGAGGCACTCCACTTACAACATTTTCCCACTCTGACTTGATTCCATTTATACTAACTCTCTGTTTCCTTTGGTATAGCCATGCCCTAATCCAGCTTAATATAGCACCCCCAATACCATGAGCCTCTATCTTTTTAATCAGTCTTTCATGTGGCACTGTATCGAAAGCTTTGCTAAAGTCAAGGTACACAACATCACAATCCTTACCACTATCAACTGCCTCAACTATGCTAGAATAAAAAGATAGCAAATTTGTTAAGCATGAACGGCCATTTATAAAACCATGTTGCGACTCAATTATTAATTTATGTTTTTCAAGATGAAGACGAATTTTATTTGCTATTATAGATTCGAGTAACTTTCCCACAATAGACGTTAGGCTAATTGGTCGATAGTTAGACGCAAGTGATCTATCTCCTTTCTTAAAAACTGGTATCACATTCGCAACTTTCCAAAACTCTGGCACTGTGCCTGACTCTATTGATTTATTTAATATGATTGAGTGGGTCACAAAGCTCCTCTTTGCATTCTTTCAGCACTCTGGCAAACACTTCATCCGGCCCTGGGGATTTGTTTGGTTCGAGTTTTACTATTTGTTTAAGAACATCCTCCCTGGTAACTGCTAAACTCGTCAACCTGTCCTCGTCCCCACCCACATAGACTTGTTGGGCTGAAGGCATATTGTTAAGTTCCTCTTTAGTAAATACAGATACAAAATATTTATTAAAAATACTACTCATCTCTTCATCACTATCTGTTATTTGACCTGTCTCAGTTTTTAATGGACCTATCCTTTCCCTAGTCTTAGTTCGATGTAACTGAAAAAACCCTTTAGGATTTGTCTTTGCTTGCCCTGCTATACGAACTTCATAGTTTCTTTTTGCTTTCCTTCTCTTTTTTAACATTTCTAACTAAATTCATCTTCTAGTGTGTTGTCTGGTCAACATACTTCAGCCACGTTATTGTGACTCATCGCCTGCAACCGTGTTAAATATTTGACAAGTTACATTATATAATGCCTCAATGTTGGTTATGCCATCTTACCTCGTATCTGCTCTTTAATAAAAGTATTTTTGGCAGCAATGCGACACAGACTGAAAGTACAGTACGTGCGCGCGTGATTGGTGCACATGGCCTGACCCCTTATGGACGAAGACACGGAATTTGTGGCAGTTAGCACTCATTATTTGGGTTAATCCTATAAACTATGGGAAACAGAGTGCTGAATTGTAGGTAATGATGATATAATTTATTTTTATAGCAAGTCCTTTCAGTAAGGTTTTCTTTTATTATTAAAAATTAAACTCGTTTTTGGAGATTTATTTGTTAGGATTGTACATGAATGGAAAGGCATGTGGAAACAAAAAAGAAGTTATGATTCACACACGATGAGCAACATTACACTTGGTTGGTAGTCACGGTTACGAGTAAATATTATTGGAAGTTAAGAAGACACCAAGCCGGGAAGACTATGCATGGCACCATCACGGTCGACGAAGAAAGAGCGATTCTCGGTAAAGGGGCAAGACCTGGCCTCGCACCTCTGCATGAACCTGCCGGAGCACACCACGTGTTGTTAGCCTAACATGCCCCATCGACCTAATTATCAGATAACAGAACTAGTTTACATCTTGGATTACTATTACATAATATTTATTTGATTGACCAGACCACACACATTAGAAGGTGAAGGGACGACGACGTTTCGGTCCGTCCTGGACCATTCTCAAGTCGATTGTGTCCATTCCATTCACAATCGACTTGAGAATGGTCCAGGACGGACCGAAACGTCGTCGTCCCTTCACCTTCTAGTGTATGGTCTGGTCAAACTACTTCAGCCACTTTATTGTGACATTGCCTGCATAATATTTATTGATATTATTACCAGAAGTGCTACTTGGTGATGCTTTAAATGTTAACTCTGTGAATGTCTGTCGTTGTGAGTGTTAATTATCCCGAGAGTACCTGTTGAGCGACGTTCAGCTGGGTGTGGGCGAGGTGGAAGCCTCGAGTGTGGAGGCCCTCCAGCACCGCCTCCACCTTCCTAGCTTCCACTACGCGCTCCGTACCTGTAGAGTTCCTCAGCCCGTCCAAATGTATCTGGTCAGGGCAGGAACCATGAACATATTCTTAGTTAAGGCACTTGTCAATCAATCTTGGTTGGGAATATACACCTATCAATACAATTAGCCCATTAAAATAGCTAATTTTATAGAACAAAACTATAAAATAAAATTCTAATAAACTCCAAATAAAATATTTGTAAATGCATTCTATTAATGCAGTGATGCTATATAATACATAAATCAGTAGGAGCTATTAGGAGGATTCGAACCTAAGCTGTGTATTCCCAAGCAAACGCCTTAGACCAATAATAAGTTGGCTCCTGCTGATTTTCTCACCGATACATCACGTCAACGTGATTTCTTTGTGCATTATTATTATTACTACAGTACAAGAGGTTCAGTGGTGAAGCTTAAAGTGATGATAGCTGAGAACCAACCTCAAGGGCTATCTGTCTGACGTCCTGCAGAGCCCGGAACTTGTCAGGGTGGCTCAGGAGGTCCGCCAACACCCTCCACTCCATAAACTCTATGTCCATCTTGAGAACATCGATTGGCCGGTTCTTGTGTCCCAAGATATCCCTGATGGACTCCAATGACCGAAAGTACGCCTTTCTCGATGTCCAGTTTTTACCATTGCCGTCAGCTGCCGTCATGTTAATTGTGTCCTGTTGGGTCAAAACTGTTATTGTTATTATTCTTATTATTCATCTTCTTTTTCTTATTGACACAACTCGTCATCTTATTGACCCATCCTTCTTAATTCAAATATCAAAATTCTGACTGTAGCCGAAACAAGCATTATAATCATTGAAGCATTATACTCATACCTTTCATCTTAACTGTTAATATTCAAGTAGTAACACCATACTTGTTGCTTATAAATATCCGATTAAAATATGTACAAAATTGTAGCCCAGGGTTAAGGAAGCATTATCCATAAAATTTTAGATTAAAAAGAAAAACATTCAAAATTAATGAATAAGAAATCGGGAAATTTCTCACACATACACATTCAGAAGATTGCATACCACCCCACGTGAGACCTGTAGCAGAATATGCAGCATCAGTGTGGACCCCCATTCCCTCATTATACACGCAATTTTTATTTGTATTTTGAGCCCAAAGGATTGGCTACAAGGCTGGTAGTAAAGATGTGAGAACTGGGATATGAGGATAGGTTAAGATTACACACAGATATCACAATAACGTGATATATTAAATGAACTTATCCACAAAGGCCCTTATGGATTTGTTCATAGGTTAGGAAAATTTGAATCTCACTTCACTAGAAAGAGAACTATAGGAGACGTGATTGCAACTTACAAGATAATCAAAGTTGACAAGGACGGTGTTTAGAATAGGTGTTAAGAGATCTGGAACAAACTGACGAACACTGGAATCTGATTCAAAGAGGCATACGGGATTATTTCTCCAGTTTACGGATAGTGAGGAAGTGGGGTGAGCAAAACGATGAGGAAGTGGAGGCTGACGTCTTTCATGTCTTGAAAAGTTGGCATAAGGCACTAACTAGAGAGTCATGCACCAGATAGCAGAAAAAAACACAAACCTGGTGCATGAACTAGAGTTCATTTCCACATACACAGCTAGGTAAGAATACGTAGAATACTAACATCAGAGTTGAAGCTACCAAGGCCGAGGTCCAAGAAGTGGAGGCCTTCGAAGACCATATTGTTGCCCCACCCCACGAGGGTCATATCGAAGGCGAAGACAGAGCAGTTGAGGTGTCTCATGGCCGCATCCCACGACATCTCGCCCCCCACGCCAAAGGAATACACCAGACAGTCTCCAGGCACCGGACTGTTCAAAGGAAACAAGGAGACCATAGAGTTATAGACCAGTCAAGATGAGATGCATCTTCCTTCCGTTTTTGTATATTATATGTAGTATTTAGTCTAAAAGTATCATCATTTATCCTAACATCAGTAGTAGTAGTAATCGTATCATTGCAGACGAGGCGACGTCTATACATTCATAGCATGATTGATGCAGATTCATCAGTTCCCCAATGCACCCTCCCACGAGCCGACGATACTAGAGGAAGTGCATTATTCATACATGAGCCTCTCCTCGGGTAGGCAACACCAGCGGGACAGTATTTCCCATGCACGACCTCCTCCCCCTACGGGCCGACGCCGCCACTGCGATATCCGGAAATGATTTTTTCTTGTAAATCCCAGTGATGAATTACCTATTGTTGCACTACGGCTTCATGAAACGCTTGTTGTAATTTCGGTTAACGAACGACCTACTCCTTGTAACTAAATCAATTACAATAATTCAATATGGCTGAATCACTGAAGATCGATTCCTCTCTTTTGATTTCAAATAATTCTCAGTACCCTAACTCACTCATTAAAACTCGAATCTAATTGTAGACCGCACCTAAGAATTACTCATTTAATCAGTCTGTCAGACTCCATACTCTTCTCATGTATTTCTGAATATCAAATCAATTTTACTTTATCTGCTGCAATACACAATACTATATATAAATTACTTGCATAGTATATCCACTTGCCAATTATAACCAGTACTGGACATCCAGGACTAATTCATTGGTGTCCTTCCTTACTCATTAGACAAATACTACCCATTTTATTTAACTTGGTAAATTAAATCACTGGGAGGGATAGTGACAGAGGAAATTATTAATTAATGCAACTAGCTACAAATATATTAGCAAACAAATGAATTAATCGGAGAAATAAAAGTAGAGGAATGTTTAAAATCAAAGGTGTAAACTTATTAACATCACATTAATCATTGTAAAACTTTCTACCATTAACATGTCAATATAAGGCAATTAATAGGACATGCAAGGTTACTTTACTGACGCTTCAGACATGACCTAGGNCACTAGTCTACCACCGCCTCAAACACAAGTTTACTACCGCCTCAAACACAAGTTTACTACCGCCTCAAACACTAGTCTACCACCACCTCAAACACAAGTTTACTACCGCCTCAAACACAAGTTTACTACCGCCTCAAACACTAGTCTACCACCGCCTCAAACACTAGTTTACTACCGCCTCAAACACTAGTCTACCACCGCCTCAAACACAAGTTTATACCGCCTCAAATACAGTTTACTACCGCCTCAAACACTAGTTTACCACCGCCTCAAACACTAGTCTACCACCCGCCTCAAAACACAAGTTACTACCGCCTCAAACACTAGTCTACCACCGCCTCAAGCACTAGTTTACTACCGCCTCAAACACTAGTCTACCACCGCCTCAAACACTAGTTTACTACCGCCTCAAACACAAGTTTACTACCGCCTTAAACACAAGTTTACCACCGCCTCAAACTAGTCTACCACCGCCTCAAACACTAGTTTACTACCGCCTCAAACACTAGTTTACCACCGCCTCAAACACAAGTTTACCACCGCCTCAAACACTAGTCTACCACCGCCTCAAACACTAGTTTACTACCGCCTCAAACACAAGTTTACCACCGCCTCAAACTAGTCTACCACCGCCTCAAACACTAGTTTACTACCGCCTCAAACACTAGTTTACCACCGCCTCAAACACTAGTCTACCACCGCCTCAAACACTAGTTTACTACCGCCTCAAACACAAGTTTACCACCGCCTCAAACACTAGTCTACCACCGCCTCAAACACTAGTTTACTACCGCCTCAACACTAGTTTACCACCGCCTCAAACACTAGTCTACCACCGCCTCAACACAAGTTTACTACCGCCTCAAACACAAGTTTACTACCGCCTCAAACACTAGTCTACCACCGCCTCAAACACAAGTTTACTACCGCCTCAAACACTAGTTTACCACCGCCTCAAACACTAGTCTACCACCACCTCAAACACAAGTTTACTACCGCCTCAACACAAGTTTACTACCGCCTCAAACACTAGTCTACCACCGCCTCAAACACAAGTTTACTACCGCCTCAAACAGAAGTTTACCACCGCCTCAAAGTAGTTTACCACCGCCTCAGACACAAGTTTACCACCGCCATAAAAACACTAGTCTACCGCCCTTGACACAATCAATAGAGGCAGTAATCCAATGAAGGCATCGCTTGGGCCTAGTGCGGTGATTCACAGTGACCAGGATAATGGAAGCTCACCTCCCATCAACTATTTATTTACGTGTATCATCTATGCTGCACGGGTATATTATTTATATATAGGTTAAAACCCAGTTGCCCGCTGCGTGCTGTTCTAGTAGCCTGGTGTGGAGACTCACCACCTCTCTCCTCTTAAAGTCTCGACTCACTCATAACATTTATTAGCATAGTCCGGCTCATA
>WNGS01004374.1:3391706-3405246 GCA_020271785.1 Procambarus virginalis
TTCGGCTCTTTGGTCCCGCCTTTCAACTGTCAATCTACTAGTGTACAGGTTCCTGAGCCTATTGGGCTCTAATATATCTACATTTGAAACTGTGCATGGAGTCTGCCTCCACCACTTCCTGCCTAATACATTCCATTTATTAACTACTCTGACACTAAAAACAAGTTCTTAAGATCTAATGTCCCTGTGGCTCATTTGGGTACTCATTTTCCACTTGTGTCCCTTTGTTCGCGTACCACCATTGTTAAATAATCCGTCCTTATCTACCTTCTCAATTTCCCTCAAAATTCTGTGTGTGTGTGTGTGGTGTGTGTGTGTGTGTGTGTGTGTGTGTGTGTGCGTGTGCGTGTGCGTGTGCGTGTGCGTGTGCGTGTGCGTGTGCGTGTGTGTGTGTGTGTGTGTGTGTGTGTGTGTGTGTATGTGTGTGAGCGAGCATTTTCCCGATTAAAGTTGGAGAGCAGGAATGTAGGAATAGTGTCCGAGCAGGTGGGGCCGGGGGGGAGGGAGCTGGGGACAGGCCGCTCTCACCAACTTTACCATGTCAGGTTTTCCGCATTAGTATTAATCCTTTGTGTGTACTTATGTGTGTATCACCATGTTATTGTTTATATATATATATATATATATATATATATATATATATATATATATATATATATATATATATATATATATATATATATATATATATATATATATATATATATATATATATATATATATATATGTCGTACCTAGTAGCCAGAACTCACTTTTTGGCCTACTATGCAAGGCCCGATTTGCCTAGTAAGCCAAGTTTTCGTGAATTAATATATTTTCTCCATTTTTTTCTTATTAAATGATAAAGCTACCCATTTCATAATGTATGAGGTCAATTTTTTTTATTGGAGTTAAAATTAACGTAGATATATGACCGAACCTAACCAACCCTACCTAACCTAACCTAACCTATCTTTATAGGTTAGGTTAAGTTAGGTAGCCGAAAAAGTTAGGTTAGGTTAGGTTAGGTAGGTTAGGTAGTCGAAAAACAATTAATTCATGAAAACTTGGCCTATTAGGCAAATCGGGCCTTGCATAGTAGGCCAAAAAGTGAGTTCTGGCTACTAGGTACGACATATATATATATATATATATATATATATATATATATATATATATATATATATATATATACATATGTCGTACCTAATAGCCAGAACGCACTACTCGGCCTAGTATGCAAGGACCGATTTGCCTAATAAGCAGAGCGAATTTCGTTATTTAAAAAAATGGTATATTTGAATTAATATTATATTATATTAATAACATGAATTACTGACTTATAGTATTTAATAACTTTTTATGATATAGTATTTTATAAACCTAGTAGTTTAGGTTAGGCTAAGATAGGTTAGGTTTGGTCATATTTCTATGTTAGTTTTACTTAAATTAAAGAAAATTAACTTTATTATCTAATGGAAAGCTTTATCATTCCATAAGAAAAAAATAGACAAAAATATAACTTCAGGAAAACTTTGCTTATTAGGGAAATCGTGTCTTGCATAGTAAACCAAGTAGTGCGTTCTGGCTACTAGGTACAACATATATGCTGCACCTAGTAATACAACATATATATAGAGTAGCTGAGAATACAAACATAATGTGCCCTGTGCAGACGAGGAGTCACAATAACGTGGCTGAAATATGTTGACCAGACCACACACTAGAAGTGAAGGAACGACGACGTTTCGATCCGTCCTGGACCATTCTCACTGTTGATTGTGAGAATGGTCCAGGACAGACCGAAACGTCGTCGTCCCTTCACTTCCTAGTGTGTGGTTTGGTCAACATAATGTGCCCTCCTCCTTTGCTCCCTAACATACCTCCCTACTGCCAGGAAACTTAAATTGCTCGTTCCAGCCATTGTTAATATTACCGTGTCAGTCCCTTGGTCACTTCTGTCCGAAGGATAGAAGACAGCCTAAGAGTGTCCTGTGTATTGGGGTATAACACCTTGGGCCACGAAGCCCTGTCCTTTCTGGCTTGTGTCTTCCTCGTTGAACTCGGCCAAGACTGTAAACTCAACCAATGAATATTGAGTTATCACGGCGCAAGTTTACTTATGATTAACTCTCTTGTGGTGTTTCAGGAGTGGGGGCGGCGTGAGGCAGGAGGAGCAGGATGTGGGCGTGGCAGGTGTGGGCGTGGTGTGTGGCGGGCGTGGTGACCTGGGCTGCCGCCACGCCTACCTGGCAGTCGTGCAAGGCTGAGTGCGACTCTCACTTCTCCAGAAACGATCTCCTCCAGGTGAGTGCTTCAGGGGACTAGTTACTACCCACCATCTAGTTTACTAACCACTAGTTGGTGGCTAGTGAACACCTAAATGCTAGCTAATGTTTCACTAACATCTAAATACTAGTGAACATTAGCTAAATGCTGTCTAATAGGTACTTAATTTCTAGTTGAGCAGGTTGATAAGTGTGCCATGGCTAAGCTGTCTAGACTTTAGGAGACTAGTGTCTCAAGGGAGTGGACTAATTTATTTATGTATTTATTTATTTATTTATATACAAGAAGGTACATTGGGTTTGTGAGAATACATTGAATAGTGCAGTATTTACAGTCTTGTAAAGCCACTAGTACGCGCAGCGTTTCGGGCAAAGAATTGTTTAATGTGACGGGGCTATAACAAATCAGTAATCACTAATGCAATCAAATTATCCATGAATATCCTATCTTAAGAGACATTAGGACTGCGAGTCCTTGCCATTGCATAGTGGAAGGAGGAACAGAGCTATCTTGGACTACAGAGCTCTCCTGGGGTGCCTGGCTCTCCTGTGGTACAGAGCACTGCAGGTGATGAGTCTCTTCACAGATGCTGTCTTGTTGAATCGGCTCTGATACACAACATGCCCAACATGAACCATCAGTCCTGTCTGTGTTGCTGTTGACTCTTCCCTTTCACAATACTGTACATACTTAAATGCTCTAACCTTCACACGACTTGATATAATGGTTCAGGACGGACCGAAACGTCGTCGCTTCTCCATCTTCAGAGTTGTGGTTTAGTCATTATTTCTTCAGCCACGTTATTGTGACTCATCGTCCGCATGCTCTAACCTTCTTAACAAACGTGATCTGACTTAAGCTTTGTCCCTGGTGCTTATTCCTGCCACCTTATTCTTACCTTCCTCTTATTTTGTACTTTCGTCTTATTGTTCCCTTATTCTTCCATTCATCCTATTCTTATCTATTCTTACCTTTCTCTTACCTGCTTCTCACCTCTCATCGATTGATTGATTGAAGAAGATTAAGCCATCCAAAAGGTGGCACGGACATGAATAGTCCGCAAGTGGTGGCCCTTTTGAACCATTACCATTACCAGTATCAATAAATGATACTGGAGATCTGTGGAGGTGCGACTGCACCCAGCGTGACGAGAGATGTCTCCCGTGACCTCTCATCTTACTCTCTTACCTTATATATCTGTCGGTACCTTCCTCTCTTCTTACCACTTACGGGCTATTCATGCCCGTGCCGCCTCTTGGGTGGCTTAATCCTTATCAATCGACTAGCAGAGACTTACGGGCTATTCATGCCCGTGCCACCTTTTGGGTGGCTTAATCTTTATCAATCAATCAATCGACTAGCAGAGCACCATTTGGTCACCATTTGGTCCGGGAGACATCTCCCGTCACGCAGGGTGCAGTTGCGCCTCCACAGATCTCCAGTATCATCTTTTGATACTGGTAATGGCTCAAAAGTGCCACCACTTACGGGCTATTCATGCCCGTGCCACCTCTTGGGTGGCTTAATCTTTATCAATCAATCAATCGACTAGCAGAGACCATTTGGTCACCATTTGGTCCGGAGACATCTCCCGTCACGCAGGGTGCAGTCGCACCTCCACAGATCTCCAGTATCATCTCTCGATACTGTTAATGGCTCATAAGGGCCACCACTTACGGGCTATTCATGCCCGTGCCACCTCTTGGGTGGCTTAATCTTTATCAATCAATCAATCACCTCTCTTCTCACGGGAGACATCTCCCGTCACGCAGGGTGCTTTCGCACCTCCACAGATCTCCAGTATCAGCTCTCGATACTGGTAATGGCTCAAAAGGGCCACCACTTACGGGCTATTCATGCCCGTGCCACCTCCTGGGTGGCTTAATCTTCATCACTCAATCAATCCTCTCTTCTTTACGGGCTATTCATGCCCGTACCACCTCTTGGGTGGCTTAATCTTCAATCAGTCAATCCTCTCTTCTGCAGGCGATGATTCTCAATAACGTGGCTAAAGTATGTTGACCAGACCACACACTAGAAGGTGAGACGACGACGTTTCGGCCCGTCCTGGACCATTCCACAGATCTCCAGATCTCATTCCACAGAATGGTCCAGGACGGACCGAAACGTCGTCGTCTCTTCACCTTCTAGTGTGTGGTCTGGTCATCAAAAATCCTCTCTTCTGTTACACGACTTGATAACAGTCCAGGACGAACCGAAACGTCGTCGTTTCTTCACTTTCTGGTGTGTGATTATGTCATCACACAGAGCACTATTTGGATGCAGAGCTCCTTAGTCACACAGTAACTCTTGCTCACCCACACTACAAATTAATTTTTTCGGATGGTCTTTAATGCTGTAAAGGACTCCCTGACACATGTTGGAGATGGTGGGCGCAATAAACAAAACTAACACATGTAGTGGCAGGAGAGGTCAGAGGGCTCCTTCGTCTAATCTGTCCGTTATTATCCTCACTATCTTCCCTTAATAGAGCGAATCAAGCTTTTAGGTTTTATATTTTATTACGCTTTAGAAAAGTTAAATATTAATCACATTGCACGTGTTTTGTGGGGCAGAATTAGTCTAGTGGATAAGGTGTTATTGCTATTCGTTGGTCGCCGCAGGGAGATTGATGTCACAGCCGATGGCATGTGATCGGTGTCTTGCTGGGAGGAGTTTATTAACCAGGGCGCTGTGTTATATTTTCAGTCTGCGTTATCGCGAATGTGTGAGCGTGGGTGTGACCTGTTCACCGTGGCCCTCATCGCCACCCCGCAGCGGACCCGGGTGCTGCATCTTGGTCCAGTCCACCTGCCCCCAAGAACCCCTTCCCCGCCCCGCAGCCCGCCCCATGACCTGGTGGTGAGAGTGGAGAAGAAGAACCCAATAGAACAGATTGGTGAGCGTCATCACCATCACCACCACCACCTCCATCACGCTCCCGACAGGAACCTTCGGGTAATCTCTCCGGTCCAAACCAGGACCCCTCACCACAAGACACGCCAGACAACCACTCAGCCTGCAGACCACCCGGTCCAAGACCACCCGGCCCAGGCAGACCACCAAGCCACTACCACTCATCCGGGTCAAGGCCAGGCTGGACACTCCGCAAGCCAAGCCACTACTACTCAAACATCAAACACACACTCGCCCGCCACCACGGCCGAGGCACCAGCAGTCAAGGATGAGAGGCATGAGATCAGTGATGAGGGGCACGAGACCAACGCCATCATCATCTTGGGAAAGGACAGCCTGCATCAGGAGGGTGATACCGGTGAAGAGCTTCCACATATGACACCAGAGGAGTTCCAGGCAGCGAGGGCAGGAGAAGACGTGGAACGACTGCAACAGGCTAAGGATTCCTGCAGGCATGGTGAGAAATTATGTATGTAGATGTAGAATCATTCACATAAGTTAAGATGCTGCCATGGGCTTGTCAATCATGCAAATTGAAGAAAGGGAACATGGACAAAATCGTCCACTCATACTGCATGGTGTATGAGTGTAGATCAACTACTGACGGTATATAGTCTAATTATTCATAAGGATAATACAAAATTTTTAGTATTTTTTGTTGTTATCCCGGACGACACACATCCATTATCTCCGCACAGAACGCATCAAAGCTTTTTCATTTATGGGAAGTATTGTTGCTAACGTATTTGGATGGCGACTCATCAACGCTTTAAAGATGTTCAACAAGAGGGCTTGCGTTTAAGTACAGAGGTATTATACTCGCTTCCTTAATTCACAGCATTACTACAGAAGCTGGAGCTTTATCTCTCTGTGACCCAAGTGCCCGATATTGTCTTGGGCACTTCACCAGACACCACTTTGACCACATTTATGTTTAGTTTTAACCAAATGCCATTGTTTCTGACGTCATAAATCTTATTTTAGACCTTTATTACGTGAACATTCCCTCTCAAACTTTAGATATATTACACGTTTCATCCAAGTGTTTCCAGTCTGGATCGTCTCGTTCAGCCACTTTTGTAAAGTTTGTGCTTAAATTCAAACCTTTCAGCTCTCTTGCTGTTGTAGAGCATATTGGAACATTTTAGTGAACATTCCCATTCTCTTGTCATTTGTACTGATGGCACTAAACCAGCGGCTGGTATGGAATACCTCAGAAACGCATCATATTCCCGGTGATAGGGTCATGAAATTTATACTTAGGTTTATCGAGATTCCCTCCTAGACCAACTACTGACCTTTCCCAGAATGCAACCCACAACTGTTCCCTTGATTGATGAAGATTAAGCCACCCAAGAGGTGGCATGGGCATGAATAGCCCGTAAGTGGTAGATTTTTTAGAGTGAATGTGATCTTTGGTCGTGAAAGGATATACTGTGTGCTGACCTCGCATTAAATTGTCAGTCCCAGTTCTCTATGTTGTTTTAGATTCAGCTAATCTGAATAAAAATTTCCAAGTAGCACGGGCTATGGTGAACCCGTATTGGACTTACCTGGCACAGGAGCGGGGCTGTTCCCTAACTCCTGGGTGCCTATATAATGGTAGGTAAACAGAAGGATCAGATGAAAGGAAGCATGGCCAACTATTTCTGCACCCCCCTTCCCCCGGGATCGAGCCCGGGTTCCTCGTCCACGAGTCGAGGTCGTACAGCCTTGTATTACAGGTATATATTACAGTACATGTGTGTAAATCACAAAAAATATACACGTGATTAAAAATGTGACAGTGTCAGACAACGGAGGAAAATTGAAACAGGAAGTACCTATTAAGTACTTTCGTATATTAATACATCTTCAGGAGGAGTGCTTCAGAATACTCCTTCTAATACTCCTAATAATACTCTAATACTCCTTCTGAAGATGTATTAATATACGGAAGTACTTAAGGAAATTCCTGTTTCAATTTTCCTCCGTGGTCTGACACTATTACAGTACATGTATCATCCATCCTCAGAGAGGATTTTATCAGTGAACTATATGTAATTTATATACCCTTAGGAAGTTGATATTAAATAAACAAAGGTCCTTTGTAATTTATTTTGACTACTAGTGCTTGTTGGTTATTGAATCTTTTAACCCAATCACTCGTTTGGATACTGAAATCCAATATTTACTATTTTATTTGTAGTAAATACAAACAAGTATAATTTTGCCATTTATTCATATTGGTATAATCTCCACTGAACTGGCTGATGAAACAGCAAGATCTACTGTTCAGTTGTCTCTTGCTGGTATCAGTACAGCAAGTGTGGAGACCGATGGTTCACTAAGTATTAAGGCTGTCCGATGGGCCATCTCCGCCCTGTCATCCAGCATTACCCAGCTAACGTATGGCGGTCAGGCACTGACGGAACAACTTCCAGAGTGTTTCAATGTCCTAGGTTAGTAGTCGCCACATATACTAAAGGAGTTTGGTCGGTGTCCAGTTGCTGATAGGTTTCAGGAGACTGGTAATCTTGTTGTCTTACCAAGGTGACCTCCGCAGCACAGATAAGACCACCATACCATCGCTCTCCGGATTCATATAAATTGTGTGGTGACATCCCACAGGGACGACACAGTCCACGACCAGTTCACCCAGTGAGCCAACTCCACGCTGACTTTGTCTCCAGTAGCACAGAGCATCACCTTCACTCACCAGACCACTCCACAAGTGATCATTTGAATTTCATTATGGAATTCCAATTGAGTTATAATCGATCCAGCAATGCTGCTCAGTGCAGAAAACGACCATCTATACTGGATACAAGCTCTGAAAGTGACGGCGAGTGGCATCACGTGAATAAGGCTAACAGGACTAGCCACTCCATGACGACCCATCGCCCTATAATCACTCCAGCTTCTCCAGCTCTTCCAGCAGCTCAGACTAAATCTCCACTGCCAATCTTCAAAGTGCAGCACACCGAAGGTAAGTCTTCCTATGCCACTGTAGTAGACCTCGAAAAAGAGTACCCCCAGCTCCAGATCAGAGCAAAACCTAATCTCAGAGGTGAATACATTCTAAGACCTAAAGACGAGTCGGCCGCTACGATTCTGAAAAATTACACAAAATGTGAGGAACTGAAACCTGAGGATAAAATACGTAAAATCATTGTCCTCCACTATCCCTTGCATATGGCCCTTGACCATCTCGAAAAGCTGAACTATGTGGTGTCAGCAGAGAGATGCCAGGTAAGAACCACTAAACAGGAAACCCGACAAGTTCTTCTCACAGTTAGAGGACGGATACCGGAGAAACTTGACCTTGGAATCTGGGGCGTATTCCAACACAGGCCTTACACCCCAGAGCCCCTAAGATGCTTCAGATGTCAGAGATTTGGACATCACAAAGATGGCTGCCAACGCCCAGTGAGGTGCGGAGTCTGCAGCCAGCCCCATGACACAAAAATATGCATTGATAGACACAAGGCAAACCACCCTGTTCAGGCAAAGTGCCCAAATTGCTCCAAGGAACATCACGCCTGGAACTTGAAATGCCCTGAAAGGCTCAAAAGGCTTCATACAAACCCCACCACGCCTACAGCAGAGCCGAAGCCCCCACCAAAACTAATACCAGCTCCCCTGCCCACTAAAACCGCGTGGGGTCTACCCATTCAGAAAGAGGGGGCACACGGCCCTTCACCATCCGCCATGGTGAAGGGTGTGAAGACCCCCGTACAGGAAAAAAAGAAAGCTGGAGGACACAAGAATCATGTTCAAAGCAGTCGCCCTCCCATTTCATCCAGTAAGCACACTGGGGCCATTAGGAAAAACAATCCTAGTGTCAAAGTTACCACTGAGCAGGGTCTAAAAGCTACTAGGCCCCAAACCTGCACAGCTTTAAATAGTGCTCCCATAGAAATAGACGCTCTCTGGCCAATGCTCAAAACTCTGGTCACCGAGTTGATCGAAAGTCTGCTGTCATCACATGGAATCAAGCAAACCACAGAGACTCGGAAGACAATTGAGCACAAACTCAAGAGATTCGAAAATGTAATATCTTCACCTTTAAGACAGCAGGGCAGGAGACACCCCTCTAAAAAACAGATAGCGTCTGGATCGTCGGAAAGCGACATTGATGAGTCAATTTCAGGTCCACTAAGAACCTATACACCAATTGCAACTTCCATGGCGTGTTCATCAGACTCCATGGATACCACGGAATTATCAGCAAATTCCAAGAACATAGAGTTCTAAAGATCCTGCAATGGAATGCGCAAGGACTGCGCACTAAATTGCAACACTTGCAATGCATAGCAGTAACCAAGGGCATAGACATCCTGATACTACAGGAGAGCTTGCTTCGAGCAGGATTAGAACCTAAAATCTCAGGCTATCGAGGCTTCTTCCTTCCATGGATCAATGGGCAATCCAGGGGATGTGCAATCTATGTAAAATGTGACCTGATCTCCAAGTCCATAACCAGCCCACCTGATTGTGGAGCAGGGACAGAGGTAATGGGAGTAACCATTGAGCTAAGACACGACACACTTGAGGTGTTTAATGTGTACAGGTCTCCACATGCCGAAATGGATCTCTCTGTGTTATTTGGAAACGGGACAACAACAAACACAATCATTTGTGGAGATTTTAATGCCCATCATCGATTGGTACTGGGCTCGAACACAACAAACGAAGCCGGCATTCACATTGCACACCTATTAGACCAGCTTCCAGAAATACAAATCCTAAACAAGAATGAACCTACCCACATCCAAGGAGGCAGATTAGACCTAACCTTCGTTTCAGCCTCCCTAAGAGATGTAGCGACATGGTCAGTTGAGCCCACACTCACAAGCGACCACTATGGGGTCCAAATTGATCTTACGTTAGACCTACCCACTCCACCTCCGCCTCCATCTGAAGCCTGGAACTTTGCTTTAGCAAACTGGGACCGATTTCAAAACCTCATTTCAGAGTGGCATAGAAACTATGATCTTCCCGGAGACATTAATCAGGCAGAACAAGAATTTGTCAAAGCGATTCAAAGTGCAGCCAACCACTCAATCCCACTGAAAAAACAGTCCACCGGACACCATAAAGATCATTGGTACTATTGCGAACGTGTCAAAGAACTCAACCATAGACTCAACAGAACAAGAAAGCTATACAAAAAGCATCCGAGTGACCGCAACAGGTCCTTACTTTGTGAGGTCAAGGAACATGTACATCGAGAGACCAGACTAATAAAAGAACAAAAGTGGCTGGAATGGTGTTCACACCTGAATGAACACACCTCTCTTGGAGAGATGTGGCAGCAAATCCACCGGGCCAAAGGGAATAAAACACCTAAAGCCCCACACCCCAAGGATCCTCTACAGGAAGCCGAAGTACTGGCAACCAGGTTTGCAGAGAGAGCAGCCAGCAATCAACTTCCACCAGATGTATTAGCAGTACAGACAGGACTAGAGGAAGAAAGGTGGCACAGAATCCTTACAGCATGTGAAGAAGTCTCTGACACTAATGCCCCCTTCACACTGGATGAGCTCAATCGGGCTAAGAAAAACTCCAAGGATACATCCCCTGGAGCTGACAAAATAACCTATAAAATGATTAGAAACCTCGGCCCAGAGGGAGACGCTGCATACCTAAGGTTAATTAATTTAGCCTGGACTTCTCAAACTAGACCTTCAGCTTGGAATAGAGCAGACATAGTACCGATCCCAAAACCTAAAGATCCAGATAATCCCAGACCCATTTCTCTCCAAAGCTGTGCAGCCAAGACGGCTGACAGAATGGCACTCAACAGACTGGAGTGGAAAATGCCTAGACTGCACCATGATATGTATGCCTATAGAAAAGGGGTTGGCACAGTGGAATGTATTACAACTCTGTTAGCCCACTTGAATGACAGACCAGGAATGCTGATATTCCTGGACCTCGAAAAAGCCTTTGAACTGGCTAGCGCCCCTGCTATTCTCTGCTGCCTCATTGACAAAGAGGTCAGAGGCAACCTGCTCTCCTGGATCAAAAACTGTCTCATAAACAGAGAAGCAAGAGTAAAAATTCATGGCACAGTTTCTGAGTACAAAAGACATGAAAATGGTACACCGCAAGGAGGTATTCTCAGCCCTCTTCTCTTCAACTGTTTAATGGAAAGAATAATGAGGTTGAAACTTCCACATCACTGTAGGCTGCTAAACTACGCGGACGACTTTGTCATCATCATAAAAGGAAGGGATGCGGCGCGCCTTGCACCCAAATGCTTAGACTGCATCAGTAAAGAGGCAAAACAGATTGGGATCAAACTCAACCCCTCAAAGTCAAAAGCCATGCCCATAAAAATAGCGAAGCCCAATATCCAACTCACAGTACAGGGTCAACCAATCGAATGGGTGGACACCTATCAGTACCTAGGAATAATCCTGGACACACACATGAATTTTATGCTGAGGTCACTTACTTGAGAGAGCGAACTGCGGCCAGGACGGCAATCCTCAGGTCGCTAACCTCCCTCTCTGGAGGAGCCAATCTGCAAGTCCTTCGCACATACTATGTACAGGCAGTCAGATCAGTGATCGATTATGCAGCACCTGCACTCACAAATCTATCACACCAACAGTGGAAAAAGCTTGAAGTTGCCCAAAACAATGCTATGAGAGCCGCACTGGGAGCCCCCATGTGGACCAAGCTTGAAACACTTAGACTGGAGACGGGTTTGCCCTCTCTACAGGAAAGAATATCTCAAAGGACAGCTACAATTATTAGTAAGATAATTATTTCTTCTGATCCAATCCCAGTACGGCAGGCCTTGGTGGTTGGACTAGGGCAAAACAATGGAAACTCTTGGGCTGCAAGAGCAGGAAAAGTCCTAAACAGACTACAGTTAAAAAGCATGATTCTCGATAGAGAGGGTGATCATCCACACCCAAATTACACTCCTGCTGCACCGTGGGAAGAGCCTACTTTCAAAATAGTAATAGAAAGTCTCCCAATGAAAAAGGCTGCCTATGATCCGACAATCCTAAGGCGCATAATAGAAGAGCAAATGTATAGCATAGCAGTAGCAGGAGCCACCCACATTTTCACAGACGGATCGGTGGACACAGAATATGAAAGTGCTGGCGCTGCTCTTTGCACGGCCAGCATACAGGCATATTGGAGACTGGGAGGACTAGTATCATCAACCCAAACTGAGCTGTTTGCCATACAACAGGCATTCGCATATGTGATTGCACAAAACACTCAAAATGCCATCATACACAGACTCAAAAGCTGCACACTTCAAATACTAGGACAAAAACAGTGGAAAGATAACGTGGAGATAATTACCACCATTTTGTATCTTGGAGCAGTCGCTAAAGGCAAAGGACTCAACATAACCTTGAACTGGATCCCATCCCATATTGGAATCCCATTAAATGAGAAAGCTGATGAAATTGCTAAACTGGCAACTCGTCATCCAGTGATAGATAAAACAATTCAACCCAGCCTAGAGAACATTAAAAACATCATCACCAAAAACTCTCACACCTCAACAAAGCCTACCTACACCAGAGAATAGCTGAAGGCTCGCCCTCTGCAACATGGTATCTTCAGGCAACTAAATTAGAAAGATTAAATATCCCAAAAGGAATCCACAGGGAAATAGCAGTTAGGTTATATAGACTACGTCTAGGTTACAGATGCAACTGGGAGATTGGTGAACCCCGACAGAGAGAGTGCATCTTCTGCCAAACTGTCACAGAAAAGCCATTACTTCACTATCTTCTAGAATGTGAAGCAACCAACGACCTTAGAAGAGCTTTAAGAGTTCCTGAATCTTGCTGTGGCCACCCTGAAGCCATCAACAGAGCCACTCTCCTGGTCAACAAAGGTGTCCAGCAGCTGGACGCCCTCATAAAGACTGTGAAGCAGTATCCTCCCCCGCGATAACAGCTCGATGATTAAATGCAATGTCATAATAATGAAAAGAATTACGGAGAAAAAAAAAATTGTACCACTTACGGGCTATTCATGCCCGTGCCACCTCTTGGGTGGCTTAATCCTTATCAATCAGGAGTAACCACCATTTGGTCACCATTTGGTCCGGGAGACATCTCCCGTCACGCAGGGTGCCGTCGCACCTCCACAGATCTCCAGTATCATCACTCGATACTGTTAATGGCTCATAAGGCCACCACTTACGGGCTATTCATGCCCGTGCCACCTCTTGGGTGGCTTAATCTTTATCATCATCCATCAATCAATCCAGCAGGGATTCAAAAGACAGGGGCATATTTGACAGTATCTTCAGTGATATTCTTTTGCACTGAAAAGAACTTTTAACTGGAAGAACCCTCAAATATGGCATAGTCTGGATTTACGGCGATAGCTT
>WNGS01004374.1:3410451-3473997 GCA_020271785.1 Procambarus virginalis
CAAATAAACATTCGAATTACCACCAGCACAAATCTAGAAAGCAGGGAGAGTATTAAATGGTTATCTAAATATGAAAAGGTATAATAATGAACAAGGTTATTGTTGTAGAATTGTCCCTAACTTCAAAATTATCCGGAACGCATGTAGCAAACATAATTATTCTAAAATGCCCCAGACGTGATTGGAATTCAATCTCAAAAAATGGTTTCATGAAGGGAACTGGCAGTTGTACTAAGTCGTTATTCCACTTAGTATAACTTGTTTTGGAGGAAACTCTTGTCTAAGAGATAGTTCCCCTAAATTTGAAATTATACCTGTGTACACATTAAGGACGAAAATTAATTATGGTATGGCAGCAATAGTACACGTGCTTCCTATAAAGATAGTGTACGTGTATATTCGCTGGAGATGGAACACATTTCAATGCAAGTATGAATGCAACCACCAACTTACAATTCGGTTGTCCCTCAAGCAATAAAATTTGTAATGCCTAAAATCTTAAAACATTTAAAAATGTATTTGTTTCCATGCAACTACAAAATATCAGAAAATGTGCATATTCTAATTTGCACATTATGCAAGCCTAATTTTGGGAAAAAATTAAATGTTTTGTTAACTTTGGTGAAAGTTTCAATGGAATAAATCAACTTTTTTAATATATTTCTATTTTGAATATTTGTACACATGCACTGGAAATGCTTCACAACTTTACAGTTTGCAACTGTCGACCTCAGGAGCTTGTTAAGCTTATCGAGGACCCCTCTAGGCTAACGACTACCTTTCTGAGTTAGTACATACCTGTAACTCAACGTTTGTCTAATAACCCGTCCTGCTAGGTGAACAGAGGATTAGATGTAAGGAAATCTGCCCAAACTGTCTTGCACAACTTGGAATCATCACTATATAATGTTGTTCATGCCGGGTGAAGTTACTGACCATATATATCCAATGATCACTATTTAGCCTTAAAATCACTTTGCAGTGATTTTAATATTACTTGCAGGGCAAGTAATAACCCAAGTGTCGTTACCGGAAGAGGGCGGCACTCATGGTGCGCCTTACTCAGTCCTGCAACACTTCCAAGAGTGAGGTGGTTTTTTCAGCATCCACCACTGACTGCCTCCAATTACACATGCTTACAACCGTCCACAACTGATGTTTACAAAAAAAGAACTTTCAGAGACTGTATTTTTCGGAATTTTTATTTTGTTAAGCTCGAGTCTGTGGCCACTTTCTAGAATCTAGGACGTTGCAGGTTTCAAGTTTTTCCTTTTCAGCTTTTGTAGCTTCCTGTCACAATTTTGTTATGTGGCAATCATATGCTTAAAATCTTTTCCATTGCCAGTTAATGGTAAAAACAAGAATTTTATCTTTCCTCTTCCACTACCGGTCTAATTTTCGCTGTCTGTTAGGTTGCTGGTAGTAATGACGTAGAGAGAATACTCTTAAGGTCCACTTCATCTGAGGAAAGGAAACACCATTACCTGAAGCAATTTGTACTTAGTTATGAAATAAATACAGCACAAGGGTTTATTCATTCATAAAGACACTTACTTTTCTCTATCGCGGGTTTTTCATTGGTCTCTTTCCGTTTTGATGTTTTCTTTTAGTGTGAACACTGATGTAAAGATTAATTCGGTGTTGGCTGCCCTTTATTGTCACTTATAATTTGGTTGGTCTTATTGTTTAAGGATTTTACAGTTTAAGGGTTTTGTTTTACAACTCTTATGGGCATAAATTTTGGATCTTTGTTTGAGCAAGTTTTCTTTAATATAGTTTTGTTTGGCATTTCTGGGTCTTTTGTAGTTGAAGTTATGCCCAAAGATTGCACATAGTTATTAGTTTTTTTCCTGCCTGTTCATCCATCCAGTTCTTTTTCTCTTCCTTTTCTTTCTTGGCACATAATTTTGAACAAGTTCAGTGATTTTTTTTTTACCTATGGTGCTCTGGGCCGTGACTAAGGATTAACTCCCTTAATTAATTCTTAATCTGTGAGGGATTAACTCCTCTATGAGGGTTTGTAATTCTTCTTATTTCTTGATAGTCTCTTTGAAGGTAGTCTAGAAGGTCATCATCCTGGACCTATTGGATTGTTCTAGAACTAAAATACACTGAGTTTGAGATACTGTATAAAAATTGTCCTCTGCAATCCTATGAGACTTTATCATCTTTTTTATTTATTAAAAGTTCCAATAAGAGCATTAAGTTGACAGTGGGGTTCTGGTTCTGTACAAGTAATTTACTGCAGATCTAGGAGTCATGAATATTGACTACTCTTATTTGTCCGGACTATATTCGAAAGGACACCCTCCTGGATAAGCTACTCCTACTGGGAAAGTCCAAAAGTTAATGTACTGTATTTGCAATTTTTTATTTTTTTATTTTTTGTACATACCACAACCAACTTATTTCCATTTCTTATTTCCACACACACTGCAAGATGTACAGTACTACAAGATCAGGGAAGGATTTAAAGAATTTTGTCACAACAAATTTCCGCTTGCCTTATTGGAGTTCATCTGCTTGATTGATGAAGACCTTCAGATTGTTCATTTATGTAATCTAACACACTAACATTGACATTTTTTGTAGCATAAAAAATATTTGTACATGCAATACTGTACTGTATTTAAAAACAGTCTCCATGATGAAATCTTGAGGATTGTATCTACATAAAGCCATGAGTTTACTGTATTTTAAATAAGATTTTGTGTTTGAATAAAGGCAATATTAAACATGTTAAGAAACGTAATTATACTAAGAGGTAGGTGTTAATCTAGTTTATAGGTCTAATGTGAGTAATTGGAGTGTCAAATTTTATACATGAAAAATATACTGCACAATTCTTTTAGCAGAGAATGAAGGAGATTTGTATAGACAAGATGAATATTTTTTAAGTTAAATGAGGGAAGACAAAAAAGAATGTTAACATATGGCAAGTGGAAAGAGAAGGAAATTGTGTGCATGATAAATATCTGATTACTGTTGTGAAGTGCTGAGAGTAGTAAGTAGGTTTAAATACATGGTATGTGAGATTAGTAAGAGGAATTTGTGAAAGCACAATTGAGAGTAGGAGCAGTCAGGGAAGGAAAATGGCTGGTGCAATGAAAGATCTGATTAGGAAAAATAAGATTGGTAAAGATGCAGTTTGTACGAAGGAATGGGGGGTGCCAACATTGGTGTATGGGTGCATGACATTAATGTTATAAACATGAAGAATCTGAAATTAGAGCAGAAGAAATGGAGTATCAAAGAAGTATGTGTGTTAGGAGAATATCCCAGGTATTTAAACCTATTTACCATCTAGACTAATGAATGAAAATGTAATGGAGAGAGATGGTTTTCCAATCAGGTTCAGGTTCATTTTTATTTTTATGGAGGGGGGAAGTTGACTGACAGTTTAGAGGCGTGCCAAAAGAGAAAGAGCTCAACCCCCACAAGCACAACTAGTTGAATCCAATAATTGCCTGACTCTTAGGCACCTATTTATTGTGCTGTTAATAATTATTGAAGAGTGGTAATAAGTGTTTATACGTGATGCCATGTTGTATTGTGAATGATATACAGTACAGTAATGAATAGATGACGGATATTTTTAGTTGTAATTTTTAATATCTTCAACCTTTTTTCACTATACAGTATTATTCCATTTTTATTCTCTGGACTGATGCTTTCCCACCCAGTGAAAGTGGGAAATGGGGTAATGATTATGTACTGTATATAGTCTTAATAAATTCTTGTGATCTAAATTTTCAACATTCATGTTTCTAAAACAGTTGGACATTGTTACATAAATTTTGTACAGTAGTGTTACTTATTTAATTTTTTCAGACCTGCCCATTATTGCTGCGAGTATTTTGTTCAAATGGAAGGCATAATAATTTAACAGAGTATAGAAGAGGCAACACACCCCCAAATGAATTGCAGATATATACTTGGTGAGTTGTGAAGTCATTGGTTAAGGAGTCAAGCTTTGTGATATACAGTATGTAGAAAATTATATTGTACTTGCCCATTAGTTATAAGTTTGATCAGAAAAGATATGCCCATCTTTAGCAGTAATACAAGTGTGTAACATAATTGAATAATCAGGTACCCTAAGAAGGGTGCTGGAATAAACAAAAATTCTCAAAGAAATGTTTAAATTCATCCATCTAGAAGTATAATAGTACTGCACACTGTTTAAAAATTATTTGGGTGGCTCATACTGGAAGTTAATTAGCCAATGAATTTATTACTTATGCTAATGTTTTATTTTACCAGGCTGGATGCAACCTTAAAAGAGATTGGTGGTCTGATTCTGGAAGTGAACCCTGACACAAGAAGACGCGGGACAATGTTTGAGTTTCGGCTAGTTTATCCAGAACTCACGAAACCTATTCCCCGCATGAAAGATCTGGGTTCAATAGTTATTGGAGAAAAAGGCTTTGATGACAACAAAACTCTGCATCAATTAGGGTGAGTACTTTTATTTATCTTTTTAACTGCTAGACAAGTATATGACTAAAAGTACTGTATACAGATAGCTTTTAAGTCACAAATACTGTATATACATAAATGCTGACTGCTGTATACTGACAATACGATGAGAAGTTAAATTATCTGTCTTTTGGGGTCATCAGAGTACTTGGTTACAGCTTTAGCACAACATAATGAAAACATGAGGAAAGCCTGGGAGAGAACATGATACAGTAAAAGCCACTTTGTGGTAGTTCTTAAGATAATGTCCCCCGTGGCCCAGTCTTTGACCAAACCTCCCGGTCAGAGTATAGCCAAATTGATTGGTTTTAGTGGTTAATGAATGAGTACTTCTATGATTTAGAGTACAGTATAACCTTCTTGCTGTGACAAGTGGATTTTTTTTATGCTCTTGAGATTCGACATTCAGTGGAAACTGTCCAGCTAGGTCCTTTGCTTTTCAAAACTGGTACATGTACCCAGTATGCAACGGTCGATCACAAGACAAGTGACAAGACAGATCGCACAAAACTCGCATGTTAGCCGGCCACAATAGAGGATGCTGCTGCTCCTCTGCTCCATCAGCCACGCCTTCCATCACCACTGCATCCCACTGAGTGGGTAGCAGCTGAAGTGAGCTGTCTACCATCGCATGTATAGTCCAGGGGCCACCTGCACCATGATGCACAAGGTTAAAGTTTGCTTCTGCTGCTACCCCCTCAATGGGTTGCAGTGGCAATGGAAAGCATGGCTGAACTTTTGGCAAAAATCTCTACCATTACTAATTTCTCACCAGCTAACATTCAGGAGAATAAAGAGAGTGCAACCCTGCTCTTCTTCAGTGATTTGGACTGCGACATGCTATTCAAGCACAGAAATCAGTTACCAGTCTCCGTGTTGTAGTAGTAAGACACTTGCCTGGCGTTCCGTGAGCGCTTTGTCATGGGTTCGTATCCTGGCCAGGGAGGCTGTACAAGAATGTAACAACTCTGTGTGTGTGTGTGTAAATCACGAAAAATAAACACGTGATTAAAAATGTGACAGTGTCAGACCACAGAGGAAAATTGAAACAGGAATTTCCTCAAGTACTTTCGTATATTAATACATCTTCAGAAGGAGTGAAGATGTATTAATATACGAAAGTACTTAAGGAAATTCCTGTTTCAATTTTCCTCCGTGATCTGACACTGTATATATATATATATATATATATATATATATATATATATAAATAAATAAATGTAGCATCTATACTCGAGGACCAGCTTTGCGGTCATGGTCTTGCCTGACTGTAACCAATGACAGGAGGAAATAAAAAAAAGACAAAGCACAGCCTCCACCATATCTCAACCAGCCAATCCACAACCATCAGCATTCCTCAGCAGCCACCTCACCACCACCTGGCTCCTGAGGACACCACACCCAGCCAACCTCACCACCACCAATGCTCTGATCCCTTTACTCCTCCACCTCACCGAAAAGATGGCAGGCAGCAACTTCAACCTCTGTCCACACCATAAACAGGCTGCTCACTGTAATTGGCATCCAAATGGTAGCCGTACCTGACAACCTTCCACTACCACAACCGCTGCTGCCAAGGTTGCAACACAATGTCCCCAACCTGGATACTACCTTTAACTCAGTCAGCCCCAACGATGCACACACACACCAACAGCTATCGAATGCAAGTCGTCTATGTGCTAAACCCATGCACCTTCCATGGCACAAGGCACAAGATGTGAACTGGTCTTCATATGCAACGATCTGATCAGTAGAAAGTACAGTACAGTATTTTGAATCGAATACCAAATCATGGTTCGTAAAAGCAAGTGGTTCCTGGTGGCACGGTTGCCCGTGCTTCAGTTTATCAGTGCCTCCTGTTTTTTTAATGATCGCGCTTAAATTCTTTGTAAAGAATTTCAGTGTTTTTCTGCTTTTTCGGGTTTTGAACGTAAAAGTAATTATCATATATCACGCTATGGGTCCCAAGAAAGTCAGTGGTACGGTTCAACCTAAGAAAACACATGTGATAGAGGAAAAACAAGTGATGTTGACCAGACCACACACTAGAAAGTGAAGGGACGCGACTTTTCGGTCCGTCCTGGACCATTCTCAAGTCGATTGCAACAATCGATTCTCAATCTCAATCAACTTGAGAATGGTCCAGGACGGACCGAAATGTCGTCGTCCCTTCGCTTTCTAGTGTGTGGTCTGGTCAACATACTTCAGTCACGTTATTGTGACTCATTGCCTGCAAAAACAAGTGATCATTCATAAACATGAAAATGGTACACGGGTTGTTGAATTAGCTAGGCAGTTCAGCAAATCTGTCAATGATATGAGAGAGTAGGGGATGGTTTGAGAAATTTAGAAAAAGAAGTGGCATTCACAGTTTTGTGAGAGTTTTGTGTTGAGTTGGAGGAGGAACACAGCGAAGAACTGACCACCGAAGAACTCCTAGCCTTTTACAAGGAGCAGCTGTGAGCAGCAGCTTCACAAGGAGCAGCAGCAGCTCTTTCAACAAGAGGCAGCTGAGAAAATTTAGGAGGAGGAGGAGGAGGAGGAGGAGGCGGAGGCGGAGGCGGAGGCGGCGGTACAGAATGGCTCTTCCTCAACAATTAAGAAGTGGTGTAGACTATGAGAAGAAATGCAAACTTTTATTGAAACGACTCAACAAAGCAAGCTGAAGTAGGCCGATGCCTTAACTTTCTAAATGACACTGATACCTCACTACAGAAGTGTTACAACATAGGGAAAAACAAGACTCTATGGAAAAGTTTTTAGTGAGAAAAACAAGCAGAGCCACAACCAGGGCCTAGTGGTATGCAGGCAAAATGTAGGAGAGAGCATAGCAGAGAGAGCAGGAGAGAGAGCACTTCCCCAGAGAAGTCATTGCCTGATATTATAATGGAAGAGGACTCCCAAACACTAATACTTTTGCATGCAGGCGATGATTCACAATAACGCGGCTAAAGTATGTTGACCAGACCACACACTGGAAGGTGAAGGGACCACAACGACTAATGCCTCCCCCCCCCCCTCCTCACCGTCTTCCATACACCAACAAGAGTCGTCAAAAAAGGTAAGCTATAACTTGTACATACTATAATACAGTACTATATATTTGTGTATTAGATATGAAATGTATTTTGAAGTTAATATTATTTGGAGTGTGAAACGGATTAATTCAATTTACATTACAGTATTTCTTATAGGAAAATTCGTTTCGGATTGCGAATCTTTGGGTTACGAACCGTGTCTGGGAATGGATTAAATTCATAAACAGAGGGGGCCATTGTACTATGACTCCATTTATGATTAGACCTATCCTGAGGGGCAACTGGACTCTACTGACTGGCGGTACAAGAAGGAAGTAAAACCTAACCCCCCCCCCCCCAAATCATAAACATGATGCCAGCATTGCCAAACCTTCTGCAAGACATCACATGTCCTCCAAAGAACTGCACACCAGCAAGTTCAAAAGCAAGGTGGTTGTGGTCCACCATGTTTTTTTTTTTATCAGACGTAACTGCACTGACAGGTGCCATTTTTGTTTTCTCATGACTATACTACTAATATCCCATTGCATAACACTTTCATTAAATGTGTAACAAGGGCTTAACACATGTTTTGTATATATGGTACATTATATGCATTTTTAAATAGAAAAAGGGAAACTGTGGATGAGTTCTGGGACAGTCTTATTTTCCTCCCCCCCCCCCCCCACTGCTGAATACCTTTGATTTGCACCTGATTTTACAAATACTAGAAGAACGATGATCTAGTGTTAAGATTAACGCTGTTCAAATGCATATATTTGTGACCATGTGCACACTCGCTTTTTTCCTTTAAATTTGTATATACTTTTGCCTAGAGATAAAATTAACGGTATCATAATTTCTTCTCCACAGATTTCTCATTGGAGATTTCCTGGACATAGCAATTACTAACCCAGGCAGAGGACTTCCCCAGCGACGCATGCGACCATATTAGTGAGTCGCACAACTTAAGAACCAACGAGTGATTATATATGAAGGCAAATGCAGTACATATTATTCCACCTCAAATATTTATCATTTAGTTTCATGAAAGATAAAGCATCATTTACCATAATTTGGTCAAATGTTTGTGCAAGTTACATTTTTGGGTGTTCACTTAAAAGGAAATACCTGTATTTAGTCAGCAATTTAATATTAATGTGTAAATGATAAATAATATGGTAAGTAAACAGTTCAACAGCTTTCTTATGAACAAGAAATTTAGTTACCATTTTACTGAGGTAAAAATTGGTGAATGTCCTAAGATTACTGCTACAATTGTACAATATTTCCCTTAATCTCTATTTTTGGTTCTGATTTCCTTTGTATTTTGTGGAACTTATTGCTCCTGCATATTACCACAAATATTTTTAAAGTTTTGTATTAAACATGCACACTGTGTAGAATTACTCAATAAAAATTGTGCTCATTTTCGCAATATAGTTGACCCCTTACATAATGCATTTCTATATATACAACATTTTTGTGCAGGAAGTAATTACTAAAAATATTTTCATAACACGGAACTATGTATGCTCACTTGTTAGTGCTTTCAGGCAGTATGAACATTTTACTCCTTGCAATGGAGAAAAAAAATACATTGACAATATGGAAGTCAGGTCACAAACCTTTACAGTGAAATTATAATGTAATGGAACAAGAGATGTGGTAGGAATTGTAAAATAAATCCAATCAAACTTTTTGGGCTTCTGTAAGCAAAAGTGTAAACATGTCAACCTACTGTCAAATAAATGTTGCTGGAACAGCAGTAGTTTTCACTGGATCAGCCTGGCTCTGTGGCCCCTGCAGGCTACAAAGACTTAGGCTTTGTAATTTTTGTATGTCTTATAAACCAGGCTGCAATTTTAGAAATATTTAAATAACACTACACAATACCATCTGGCTTGGAACAAGGTCCTTATGTTAAAGTGAATAGGGCTAGCTGTAAAAATCTAAATACAGGCTGTTCCCCAATTATGAAAGAGTTACATTCCGAGTGTTTTTGCAAAGCATTTGTTCGGAACAAAGATAGATTTTCCATAGGCGTAATGCTATGTGGGAGATACATTTCCAGGCCGTCAAAAATCTTACAAAACCAATGTTTGGGGCATAATATAAAAATAAAAAAAAAAGACATTTACCTTAAATGATGGAGGTATATCCTGCTTGAAAAAGTTAGCTGGTTTTGAAGGAAATGATATAATTACATGAATAAATAAATTAAAATATATACGCACTGTATTGATGATCCACCATTTTGTAATTGGTCTCTAGTAAATGCCTCCCCACCCTCCTATTATCTCCAGCCCAGGGCCTCACCCCACTAACAGTCAACACCATCAAATCATGTGAGTGCGAGTCACTGAGGTCACTGGGTATCGGGAATGTATCTCACACCCCACACAAACCTACCCACCCCCATCCATACAATATTGTACTCCACGTGGCTTGCACATGGATGTTTGTGCTGCCATGAAATTCAGAGTGATGCTACAGTGAGTTAGTACAATGATTTTATGCACAAAGAGGTTACATGAGCACCTTGTAGAATGTTCATAAATGGGAACTCTCTGTATTACAAATACATATGAAGAAATTCAAGCTAGAATCAAAGTTATGACCAAACTCCTATGTCTGGATGGGAAGAGAGGGGGAAGGGGGAATGACGTACTCCTGTTTAGACAAAGCTGTAGTATTACCTTTGGAATAAACATGGAAAATGATCTGGAGAGAACTCACTAAAAGGCAATTCAGAACACTACCAACTAATGCCTGTAGGGCTCTAAAGCAGAAAAGATGGTCAATAATCCTGACTCACTTGGTAGAGATTACACACACACACACACACACTTGAGAGCAGAGAAAGATACCAGAGTGCCAGGAATGAATGTCAGGTTGAGAAGAGAGGCAGAAGGGCAATACGAAAATGACATTGCAAGCAAGGCAAAGACTCGACCTAAATTGCTGCACAGCCGTATCAGGAGAAAAACAACAGTAAAGGAACAGGTAATGAAATTAAGAATAGGGGCAGACGGATTCACTATAAACCGACAAGGAAGTGTGCGAAGAACTGAATAAGAAATTCCAGGAGGTCTTCACATTAGAGCAAGGGGAAGTACCAGAGATAAGAGAGGTAATAGTTAACCAGGAACCACTAGAAGATTTTGAGAATATCAGTGGGAAGGAAGGAAGCTTTTACTAGAGTTGAATGTGATAAGGCCAGATGGAATCTCCCCTTGGATACTAAAAGAAGGAGCAGAAGCACTGTGCCTGCCACTCTCCATGGTGTATAACAAATCACTGGCAACAGGAACTGCCAAGAATTTGGAAAGTGGCTAATGTGGTTCCAATATACAAGGGGGGATAGACAGGAGGCACTGAACTACAGGCCAGTGTCCCTAGCTTGCATACCATGCAGGCTGATGGAGAAGATTGTGCAAAAAAAGCTAGTGGAACATCTGGAGTGAAAGAACTTTGTAACACAGCATCAACATGGGTTCAGGGATGGCAAGTCCTGCCTCACAGGATTAATTGAATTCTATGACCAGGCAACAAAAATCAGGCAAGAGGGATGGGCAGACTGCATATTTCTGGATTGCCAGAAAGCCTTTGACACAGTACCACAGAAGAGGCTAGTGAAAAAGCTGGAGACGCAGGCAGGAGTGAAAGGGAAAGTACCCCCATTGGATAAGGGAGTACCTAAGCAACAGAAGTCAATGTAAGGGGTAAGGTCTCAGAGTGGCAAGACGTCACCAGTGGTGTCCTGCAGGGTTCAGTCCTTGGACATATACAGTTTCTGATATATGTAAATGATCTCCCTGAGGGTATTGAATCGTTCCTCTTACTGTTTGCTGATGATGCAAAAATTATGAGGATTAAAACAGAGGAGGCTACAAGATGACCTAGAGACTAAATGAGTGGTCCAACAAATGTCTGCTAAAGTTTAACCCGAGTAAATGCAAAGTAATAAAACTAGGCAGTGGAAACAGGAGGCCTGACATAGTATACAGAATAGGAGATGAAATACTTCATGAAACGGACGGAGAAAGATCTAGGAGTTGATATCACACCACACCTGTCTCCTGAAGCCTACATAAAAAAAAAATTACACCTGCAGCATACGCGAGGCTGGCTAACATCAGAACAGCCTTCAGGAACCTGTGTAAGGAATTGTTCAGAACATTGTATACCACATATGTAAGACCAATTCTGGAGAATGCGGCCCCAGCATGGAGACCCGTAACTTGTCAAGCACAAGACGAAACTGGAAAAAGTTCAGAGGTATGCCACCAGGCTAGTTCCAGAACTAAGAGGAACGAGTTATGAGGAAAGGCTGTGGGAAATGCACCTCACGACACTGGAAGACAGAAGAGTAAGGGGAGACATGATCACTACCTACAGAATTCTCGAGGAATAGACAGGGTAGATAAGGATAAACTAACAGGTGGTACGCAAACAAGGGGACACAGGTGGAACCGAGTACCCAAATGAGCCACAGGGACGTTAGAAAAAACTTTTTCAGTGACGGTAGTTAACAGGTGGAATGCATTGGGCAGTTATGTGGTGAAGGCTGACTCCATACAGTTTCAAATGTAGATAATGATAAGCCCAGTAGGCTCAGGAACCTGTACAACAGTTGATTGACGGTTGAGAGGCAGAACTAAAGAGCCAGAGCTCAACCCCTGCAAGCACAAATAGGTGAGTACACACACACACACCCCCAACATGAATAATACACAATCTATAAAGATCCTTTAAAATGGCAGGGAAGGCTTCCAAGGAACTAAAACCAATTCCCCCTAGAAAAACTCCAGAGCAGACATTTCAGTCTTGCTAATAGCAAAGAGTAAAAAAGACAGTTGCTATATTTACCTGTAACCATACTCATTCCAGTAGACTCTTGACCTTCAGACACATTCCAAAGATATGTAGGACATAATTATCAAAAGTATGTGCTAAACCAGTATGGCCATATAGATATACATTAAATAACAACCTTTAACCTTAGAATTCCTCTTCCGTACGTTCCTGTGCAAAATAAATCTACACAAGATCCTGTAGCACATAGAGGGGACTGAGAAGTAATGCACCCAACAGCCAAAGTGCAGTACTGTACTCTGTTCATGTAAAATCCTTCTCGTCTTTGTCTCGCCACTCAGACCAAGTCCTCTACTAAGAGTAACCACACCAATCCTCAAACAACTTGGATAGTCATTTAGATATTTGTGATACAGGTAGTCTAAAATATTACAGTTCCAGTAATTGTCTACGTGTAAGCTGGCAAATGAACCTTTGTCCTAAACAGACATTATACTCAAGTTATACTTTTAGTGAAATATACAGTATATCATTGGGTTAAAATATAAATAGTGAAATTTTTTTTGAAGAATTCTCTTCAAAGAATTTTGAAGAGTTGTTTTCTGTAAACAATTCAGGCACAAATAATTTTTGAATTCTATATTCCATATTAGTTATGTTAATATGATTTGTTATTGACAAATGTAATGAAACCTAACCTATCCAAACCTTAACCTAACCTTGGATATAGTAGATAATAGCAATAATTATGTAGTCATTCCCAATCCATTCCTTTGGGCAGATCATCTCCCCGAGGACAGGTTGCATAATTTGGCTCGATCATCCTTTAACAAGCAGGCATCCAGTGAAGGTCTTTACATTAGTAGAGAACCGAGACTACCAGCACAAGCTGCAACTTTACAGCCACTTCCTAAGTGGTCTGCCAAAATGACCGCTGCTATATAACAGGATTGAAGATCATAAACTGCAAATACCAGAGGGTGGCATCAACCCTTAAAAACAAAGAAAAAACACTAATCTGTAGCAGATCACCAGAATCTAGTGTTACTGGTCAATTTTAACCAAACCCTGGCTAGCCAAAGACTAGGGTAACCCATTATTAAAAATGTCACAAAGAACTTTTTCAGCAAGACCTGGGGGAGGGAATTAACAGCATGCAATTCTACAAAGAAGTACAACCAAAATGTACTGAAGAGTGTATACCACACAAGTCACTGTCCTTGAACAAGTACTGTGCCACAACACTGAAAATATACTGCAGTAGTTTGCACAAGAGAATACAAATTGAGCCAAAACAGAAGTGAAAGCTGGGGAGCCTGTCAATGTGCCTAACACAGAAATGTGTTTGCACCCTCTATAAACATTGCTATTAAATGTGCGTACAGTACAACCGAATCTAGTGTGAATGAGCATGGGCCCACTGCAGAGAAAATATCTTGAAGATTAAATCAAGTCAACCAAATGCCTGCCCATCCAGTCAGAGGAAATGCAAGGTGGTCAGTTAGGTAACAATGCTGCCATCTACTGGTAGTCTTTGAAAGGCTTCAGTATTTAGTGAACTTTTCTAGGGTCACTCCAGGTAAAATTAAGCTTTTCTTAAACTTTCATGCCAGCCTCTAGCACCAACAAGACAAAACAGGGACACCGAAATCCCTATTGTGACAGTGCAGGTTGTCATCCTCTTCATTATCATGATCCATTCCCTTGGTACCAGAATGGAATTGTTAGTTATTCCATTTACTGGCTCCATCAGAGTTGAACACCTGAACAAATTCATATATTTGACAAAGGATAAAGATGGGTTCTTGATATGAGCTTTCTTCAGTGTTTTTAAGGTGAAAACAATGCCAAGATTTTTAATACTGTACCAAAGTACACCTTACCTTATTTCAGTTTAGAAAGCATGGGATATTTTTATAATAAACACCAGGAACCCAATAATTTTCAATAGCTCTTATTAATATTAGTGTACGACAGCTGCTTTGTTAATATCGTCCAGTCACCTCTTGATCACAATAATGAAAGAACTGTGTACTTATTGTGGACTAGTGAAAGTAACCTTTCAATTTCCTGAAATAAAATTTGAGTTGAATAACTAATTCAATTCATTTTATAAAAATTCCCTACTAGTGCAATTCGAAGTACTGTTTTAAGTCAGGTTGTTAGAAATTAAAGGGAATACAGGACATTTAATTTAATGGAACAACTTTTACACCAATCTAATCTAAGATACTGTACATACACACCACTTCAATACTGACTCCTGCACTGATGGTAGTACACTCAAGACAAACTTGATCGGTAAAGAGGGAGTAACCCGAATAATATCCTACTGTAACATCTATTTCCATCACTTAACATCTGATAAAACATTCAGACACATTGAGTATTGGCTATACAGGGTCACAAAGATCCAATGGCAATAGTAACACAAATGGTGTTCTTTGTCTTACTAACAAGAAACAGTGCATTAAAATTAAACCATTTAAAAACTATATTAGATACTGATTATTCATTTGATTCAAAAGTTCTAGATACTTTGAGAATCTGAGAAATACTCATTTTCACATCATACAGTACATTACATGGATTATGTATGGAAGTCAAAATGAACCTGCTTTATATAAAAAAAAATACACAATGTAGTCCAGTAATACACGTTGATAACACTACCATAAACCTTTAAAATGCGCAATACTGTATACATTTTGCATGTTATAATATTTGTATTATTTAAAAACAGGAGATAACATCTGGAAACTTATCTTCGGTGAATCTATGAACTTCAATGTGTAATAACAAAACTACTAGATTCTACGTGTAAACAAAAAATATACATATATATATAATTATGACAGCACATGACTGGAATGTAACTAGTTAATATGCCTTTGCCTCATGAACTACAACTCCATAGTAAATGCTGATATTGTGCTTCACTGTAATGAAACTAGCTACTCTGACGAGTCTGAGGATTTCAACTTCAGAACTTACAGAACAGAAAATAAATACAAATCAAAAGGTACTAGATTAATTTTGAGAACCTAATACCTTTAAGAGGCAGAGACTGAACTTGAGTATTATTCAAAGGTTTAAGTTTCTGAATACCCATCATTTAAAAGATTCAAATACATCATACATTCTATTAAAAAAAACCATGTCACTTTTGTTTCCCAATTGTATTTTTCAAACCTAATTACCTAAAATACACAGTACTTAATGTCTTTATTACAAATATTATACATATTAACACCCTTGTACATAATAAAAATAATATAATTTTTGAAAATTCTATAAGACGGCAATCAGAAAATACTGAGACAACTATGCTAGCAATAAATATTCAAAACCTAATACAGGTCCTTGTATGATGTCTCGTATATTCCAATATCTTGGGAGGTCAAATTATCTTCTCAAATGTACGTTATGAATTGTGTGTAGTTGTTTGTGTGTGATTAAAATATAATATAATATAATATAATATAATATAATATAATATATATATATATCCTGAAAACGAGTTTTGGCAATAATTACAGCTCAGTTTGTTAGATCCCAATTTAAAGACATTTACACCATTTTTACCAAACTATAACGCAAAAGATTAGGCAGTCTAAATATTCACACTATAAATGATACAATATTTACTATGATGTAAACAACAGTACTGTATTTTAATTTCAAAGTACTGTACATAAAAAATCATCTATGTTAATTAACTAATTCATCTATTTCAAAATTAACCAAACGTGCTTTGTGTTTGCAGATGAGCTCTCAAGTTATCAATGCAATGTTGCCTTGATATTGGTTCTGATCCACATTGGATACATACCTATCAATAATATCATTGAATGATGCCAGCACAAGCTCATCTTAATAATTTTACAAGTTACATACTAATGTAGTGTTAATTATTATTCTTTAAGCAGATGCGAATTGGGAATACAGTACAAGTTTCCATTTTTGTGCTATTAAATGAGATGTTAAGGCTAAAATTTTTAGATCAAAATATGGATAAAATGATAAGCACATTAAGAATCAGCTGACTAGCACCATTATGCCACAACCCTAGTTCAGCTGCAATAAAGAGAACTTTTGCATCTGTTTTGGTTTTCCAATCTTGGGCAGATCTATGTATATGGTAATGCCATTACTACATCTGCCAGTGTATTTGTAGACTAGCTTTGCATTTATGATGAAGTCTTCGTATACAAGTAGATGGCTACAATCAGACCATAGAGACCAAGTACCTGTGAGGAAAAAGGTATCAAAAAATGAGGCATACTAAGACTACATAACCACAATTCTTATATAAACAAACTATTTCTTACCTTGTTATTTCTCAATTAAGTGCTGTATGTCACAATTATAAAATCAATATTACGTCTACAATACCCTTTACAGTAATAAAACTTGAGAAAATGAGGACTCTTCCTCATTTTTATTAAGATATTTAGTAAGAATTGAGCAGCAATATTTGCAAATTTAAAGATACAAAAAATGGGCAGGAAATACATTCATAAGATTAAAGCCCTTCCACACACTAAACAGGCTTTCAAAAATGGTCAAAAGATTGGCAGCTATAGTTTAATGCTGACAAATGTAGGGTTCTAAATTTAGGTAATGATAACTAACCCTGTCTCTCAACTAATGTCATTATGGTAATAAATGTAACCAATGCAGTATATGAGAAGTAGAGGCTCACAAAAATTCATTTTCTATGCACTGGTTGGTTTGTGGGTGGATAGCTTGGGTTCACACGTTTCACGTTAGGACGGATTATCTTCTTGAGGTTATCTCGAGATGATTTCGGGGCTTTTAGTGTCCCCGCGGCCTGGTCTTCGACCAGGCCTCCACCCCCAGGAAGCAGCCCGTGACAGCTGACTAACACCCAGGTACCTATTTTACTGCTAGGTAACAGGGGCATAGGGTGAAAAACTCTGCCCATTGTTTCTCGAAGGCGCCCGGGATCGAACCTGGGACCACAGGATCACAAGTCCAGCGTGCTGTCCGCTCGACCGACCGGCTCCATATGCTTATTGATATACTTCGGCAATATCTTGCTCTTATTGGGCACCATTTAGATTATGCAGTTCAATTTTGATCACATAGTACAGACTGGCCAAATTTACTTCAAAGCATTTAGCAAAGTATTTCAAAAGTTAATCCCAGGAATCAGAAATCTTCCATATGAAGAGATTGAAAAATCCTTATATTCTCTAGAAAGGTGAAGAGTGACATAACTGAAATGTACAAGTGGATGAATGACCATAACAAGGTGGATATTAACACTTTCAGCCGCCCGGCGAACGAGGGAAAAAAAAACGTAAGTGCTCCCGGCGGTTTTGTCGCTTAAGCGGCCAAACAAAAATGTGTATACTCTTTTTACTCTTCTGACGTTAGTTCTCGAGCTACGTATTTCATTTTGGTACCAATGTGTTCGCAATAAAATTCTTTAGAAGAACATCAGTAAAAAAGGTCACTAAAAGTATACGGAGACCAGCACCAAATAAAGAACTACGTAGATGACTCGCCGTGAGCGCAAAACGGCAACAAAATGTTTCTACTCTTGGGATTGTTGTCAACTCCACACTTGTCCTACAGCGTTAATTTTGGTATCAATGGATTCGCAATGAAATTCCCAACACAGAGATATGAATATAAACGTAGAATCATAGTCGCGGCCCACCCGCAAGAGTGTGGGAAGTGGTGGAACTGTTCCCCGGTATCGGTGACGCAACGACACAAGCGCGATATGGTGCTTCGAAAGTATATACTTATTTGACTGTCCTGACATTATTTTTGTATGTACGTCATTCGTTTTTGTGTCAATGTGTTCCCAATAGAATGTTCTATAAGCACGTAGGTAAAAAGATCAACAAAGCGTAAGTTAGAATAGCGCCAAATATAAAACAACGCTGGAACATATCAGTGAGCGTCAAACACACACGAAATGTTTATACTATTGTTATGTTTTTCAAGTTTATACTTGTTGCACACAGTTATTTTTGGTTGTACATGGATCGGAATAAAATTCCCTAAACAGACATATGCATATAATAAATGATAAGGTGTAAACATGCCCAGTATAAACGGCTAAAGTCACCCCACCTGCAACCCGTTTGGGACACTCTTGCAGACACAACACCCCGAAAAAAATCTATGAAGTTTCGAGTCTACTTACGGCAGTTTATGGGATACAGTGTTCATTCTGGTATCAAAATACTCCCAATAAGTTATACTACAAGAAATTGGACAAAATAGGTGTACTTACCAAGAAAAAACTGGTTGTGGAAGAGTAAGTTGAGCAAATTTTCTTCACTCCACCTTCTTCAGGACAACATTCCTGAAGTTGCTCAACAGATGTTTTGTAGGTGGAGTGAAGCTGTTGCGGGTGGTTACTTCTTCACCACCCAATACACTCTTTTCCGGTGGTAACTGGTGTAGCAGGGAATAACACAGAGTGCAACGTTACAGGTCTTGCATCCAATGTTGGTGTCCTTCCTTTTACCGGACCGTGCACAGACATGACACTTGAGACGTTTTGGCAGTTTGTAAAGTTCATGTTTCAGTTTGTAGTTCAGGCGATGTTCAGAATCAACAATAGGGCCACGTCTTCTCGGTGTTGGTTGAGCATTTGAGTCAGAGTCATCTGACAAAACCGACTCGTCAAATGGCAGTGTGCCAGACATCTCGGGTTCTGAGTCCGTTCCTGCGTCAGCTTGAGGTGTTGAAGTAAATAAAGGCCGCCTCACACCAGATGGTCCAGGAGTTTGCACGGCGTCAGCATAGGCAGGACCTGTGTCATCATTTATGTCTGGAGCGTGCTGCAAGTGATGAGATACTGTTGCTATTTCAGGCCAATCTTCCGTGTCCCAGTGCAATAGGGCCCAAATTGCCTATTTATCTATATCCCAAATTGACCACTCGCTTGTCTTTCCACAGTAGAATGAAGGTGTTATCTTTGCGGCGGTATATGGTGGTATCCAGTGGAAATTTAGCCTTGGCTATAGTTTGCAATTCCTTTGGGGCGCTGCGTAGCAGTCTAATTGTGCCACATGTGTACACCCCAAGTTAGTTTTCTAGGTGGTTTACATGCACCACGTGTGCGCCTAGATGGAGGAGGAGGAGGGAGTAGCGGTGCCTCATCCTCCTCTGTGAGGTGCTCGGTCTCCTCATCACTCGTTGATGTATCATTCGCTCTTTGGACGCCACTATAATCGTTGTAGTCATCCAAATCATCTTCAAGTCCTTCAACATCACCTGCATCATACTCAGCTTCTGATAAAGCTGCCACAACTTCAGGAATTTTCGTGGGTGTGAGTTTCATTCCCTTGAACTTTTGATAAATCATAGTTATTCTGTCCTCTTTCGAGGACTTGGACACTTCCTTGGGCGTAGAACGGCTTGGGCCTTGACCTGGATCCATTGTTGATGAATGTATTGGGTATAAAACACACGGAAACGGGTATAAATGCAGAAAACCGTTCGAGTTTGGCGCGCGAGGGAAACGTGATCGACTCACAAAACGTGACGAGAAAACATTGGGCCTGTCACGTGACCGGGTAGGCCGACGCGCCATGCGCCCTAGCAGTGAGAAAGAGAACTTCATGGCGCTCAGTTTGAAACAAACCAGAAGTAAATCGGATAAAAATTGAATTTTATATAAATATTTTTTACGAAGACATAAATTTGTGTCAGGTGTGCATGAGCGGGTAGACGAAACATGACGCACTTTTAAGACAGTGGCATGCGAAAGTGTTAATAAAGACAGTAAACATATCAACACAGATTGGAAAATAAAGCAATGGACAAATTTAATAAGGTTAGATTTAGGAAAGTCCTGGGTAAATACTGGTTTAGAAATAGGGTTCTTTGTGGAACATACTATTAGGCACCATGAAAGATGTGGGAACACTATTATATCAAGTGTAGGTTAGATAGATAGATTAATATATATATATATATATATATATATATATATATATATATATATATATATATATATATATATAATATATATATATATATATATATATATATATATATATATATATATATATATATATATATATATATGAATGGATTTTGTGGGGTATAAATAGGAGCCATCAAGTACAGCATGACCCAATAGGCTTTCTGCAGTCTAATTCATATGTTCTCAAGTCAGTGGCTACGAATGATCCATCAATTGAATCAACTACCGGCATATATATGTAAGAAACGAGCAATAAGTAACTATAATACTGTACTATATAATTCACTTAAGCAACCTGAGAATATTATGTTCCTTACCTAACAGTAGGAACAAACCAATCAACTTTAGTACAGACTAAAAAAATAATAACCAATGATGACAAGGAAATGCTATCCATAAAATGAGCAACTACACATACAAGAGTAATTTGTGCTTACCTCAGCAAAAATGAGAATTAGAATCATCCCCACAAACAATCGTGGCTGTTGGGCAGTCCCCCTTACACCAGCATCCCCAACAATTCCAATGGCAAATCCAGCAGCTAGACCAGACAGGCCAACACTCAGCCCAGCACCAAGGTGTACAAACCCTCTGAAATATAAAGAAATTAGAGTACAACTGCCACTGAATATAAAGATTAGCGACTCGGAATTATGACTCTTTAGTACCGGGAAAAACATTGTACAGATATATAAAATTAATGAGCAAATGGTCAGTAATGAATAAAAGGAAGAGGGTGAGTACACTAGACAATTGCATTGAGACAGCTTATATAGAGAAGGCACACAAGAAGAGTCCATGGCATACATGGCCTTTATGGACTTCAAAGTAGCACACGACAGTTTAATAGACTAAAATTTTTGAGTCATGAGAATGAATGTAATTGGCCAAGTTCTGTTTAATCTGTGAAAAGTTTTTAAGCAGATAGTAGTTGTATGTGTAAGTAATATGATAAAGAGTTAATGGTGTAAAGAGTAACTGACTGACCCTTATAATAGTTGTGCATCAGCGTTAAGTGATGTTATCTTGGTTGCTCAGTCTATACATGCAAGAATCGTGAAAACTGAAAACTTGGTATACAAGTCTAGTACAAGTAACTATAATATATAAATGTTGATGTAAGTAGATAAACTATAATTGTGACACAGTATATGTAGAGTTGAAAATTTAATTGACGGGTGATAATATTTCAAAAATGCATTTGGACAAAGATAAGTTTATAGTATTGAAAGAAATAAGTATGAAACAAATATGAATGTTGAAAGTGATAGTAGGTGTTGAGGAATTTTAATTACTTGGGATGTGTATTTAAAAAAAAAAAAAAAAAAAAAAGGCAAAGACTTTGCATTTATGCAAAGTTCAACGTTGGGCAAATCATGGAAGGAAAACGACTGGGGATATGAAACCTCCCAGAAAAAGCAAAATAAGAATAGACGCAGCCAGGTAACTCGAGAGGCAGTGCCAACTCTCGTGTACGGATGTGTACCAATGGTGTAGTATAAAGGAGAAAAAAAATTAAGAGTCAAAGAAATGAACAAGCAGCATTTGTTGCAATAGTGCAATAAAAAGTCAATAAATGGCAAAACATTAGCATAATATATCGATTTCAATATGTTGAACAAATGGCTGATAGACTGTTGAGTGTATTTGAGGGTAGGTGGTGTGGTGTGGTGAGGAAGGCCTGGATGAAGTGAGTGCATACACCAAGGGTAAGAGGAAGCAGGGATTGATCAACCAATGCAGGATATGGAAAGAATTAAGACTGGATTGTAGTATTGTAGTTTGTAAGAAGGGATTTAATGTATATTCTGTATAAAATAATTTACGAGAAGCACTGTATACCTTAGCACACGAGGTGGCAGGATGCAACTGTGGATAACTGCTGATAATGTTTGTTTATTTGTGAATTATATTCATACAGTAAGTGATATATGTATCTACAATCTTCTTTAACTACAATATATAATTGTCTTTCTCAGGGGATAATGTGTTCCCACCCCAATAAAATGGGTACTGGGGTAATAATACTATATGTCAAATATTAATTAGGTAGACAAAATTGGCTATTAGTGTAACTTCCTTCCCATATATATATACATGGGAATCAAGAGCACATAGACAAATTCATCCATACTTTAGGTGTAAATAAGTGTAAATAAATAGGTCCTTACTCGTATAATCCATATCCTTGCGAGGCAGAACCAAGCTTTCCAGCGATGAGGACAGCCACCACCAGGCCATAAATTGCAATGATACCAGCCATGACAACAGGGATGATGCATTTCATAATCAATTCAGGACGCATTACTGACATAGCTGCGATACCAACGCCAGATTTTGCTGTACCATAGGCAGCTCCCAAAGCTAAAAAGAAAAAGAAAAGCTAATATAATTAAAGATTTTTTTTTTGGTGGTGATGGTAGTGGTGGTGGTGGGGGGGGGGGGCAACATTTACAGGTCAAAAGTCTAAAACAGAAAAAGTTTAAAGTGCAATAGAAAAGAAACCACTGTACACTTTTCATTTCGATCTAACAATATAATTTACCACTACAAGTGCTAAGTTACATTGCCTTATACAGTACTTATAATGTCCTAAATGTATATTTCAAGTAGGAATATCATTACTCCAAAGATTCAATGTCTTTGGGCATACTCTAGCCGAAAATAAAAGTGAAACTCAGCTTGAATGGATCAATTAATGTTAGACCATGTTCATTTTAGCTAAAAATATGTTGCAGTGAAAGATCAACAATAATTATAAATGTCACTACTGTATTTGTTTTCCATAATTAGTTCAAGTGATAAATCACTTTTTTACTTATCTTTTGATGCCAAAACCAGTGAGTAAAGCATTAAGTATTTTATAGGGTCTTTAAATGCACTTAGCTTCATTCTCATTTCAGAATTGGGGCTCTTGCGTTCAATTCTCGAGCTGGACAGAAAGGGTTGGGTATGTTTCTTTTCACCTAATACCTCTGTTCATCTAGCAACTAATTAGGCAACTGTCCCAGATAAGACATTATTTTCTTAAATTTTTTTTGTAGTTTTAGGTACAGCAACACTTTCCATAGTACCTGAGTTCCTGACCAGATCAACTAGTAATCAGTTCATCACAAGATCCATAACAGCAGAAGCCATTAGAATGGTATCCCATTGTACTGTATAATGGTAACATTGTTCAAGTATGATAAATATATACAATTTGAGCAGATTTACTGAATAAAAATACGGCAATACAGGTGTATACTTATCATAGCAAACTGAAAACTGATAATTTTACTGTACAGTTAATTAAGGATTAAATCACTAAATCTAAATGATAAGTAAAAATTTTATAATTTTGTACTTGGGTAATTTGTTTTATTTTCTAATTGCTTATACAGGTAGTACAGAAAATGACTTATTCCCCTTCAAATTTTTCTTTGACCTTTGCCTTAGATAGTTTAGGGAAGTTATCTGCAAGGGTGCCAACTTTTATCCAAGAGCTGGGACAAAATGTTCGAACACGTGTTTGGCAAAGACACCTAGCAAATCTGGCCTGGAAAGTGAATTACAATTGGTAATCTGCCAAACTGAAGTTGCACTGTATAATTAAGAACTGTTTTACTGTGCTGGTACTGCACAAATTTTTAAAGTTGTTTGTGACTCCTGAAAGTTATGATCTTGTGCTCACCTGCTAAAGTGAACCAGTGCCCTTGCTTATTATGAAATGGCAAAGGCAGGTTGCCCGAGTGACAGGCGAACCTGTTTCATGTCTGCAAATAGTATGAGATTGAAAATGACAAAGATGACTAGGCCTTTTCAGGTAGTAATGACCAAGAAAGAACAGGAAAATGTGCACAAGTGACCGAGAAGTAATGGTGAAAGTAGCTGGGACAAATGACTACAAAATAGTGATCAACACTATATGGGTCCAGTGTCTTGATTCCTCATCAATCTCAACAGGAACACCTCACCAGTCATAAAATAGGACCACTAAGACAAACAGATTAATAGAAGAAAGTGACTTATTTCCTTTGACATATGACCCAAGTTTTCATCAAAAGCTGGAGTGGCTTTTCAATTGGCAAAGGAATTTGGTGAATTTGGACCGTTGTTTAAAGGTGTTCACCGGCCCTACGTAACAAATGGGACAGGCGAGGCAGTGGAGCACTCAACAGCTGATGGATTTAAGAATGTTGGTTTAAGTAACTCCTTAAATAGGAATATTTAACACTAAGATCATAGTGTTCAATTATCCAACAAACCTGGACCCAGAATTTCTATCTCAGCAATGAAGATGTTGTGTGGGCGAAGAGGAATGCTGTACATTGTGAAAAACAAAAGCAGATTGTTGTCCGGTTGAAGGGTGTGCCTCCAGATAAACTTTTTGTGCAAGGACTTTGCTACAGTAAAGTGGATAAATATATTGAGGAACCAACATTATGTATAGTGTTCTCATTGGGAATACATGGATTTAAGTGGCACTTTGACCACCCAGATATTGCTACTACAATAAGAAACATGATTCACAAGAGTGTAGTCAAGATTGGAAGAGAAGTTCTTGCCATCGTGTTACAATTGTTAAGGCACCCATAATACTTGTTCCTCTGTCCCATGAAGCCCCATCTGAAAGATCCAATGCTGGCTCTGACAAGCAGGATAGATGAAGCTCTGAAGAAAGGGACAATCGTTCCTAGGGAACAAGTAAGAAACAGTAAAAGATAGCCCCTGTAACTAACATTTGGGAGAAAGGAATGGAGATGATTAAGGCTAGCCTAGTGGCAAAAGGAAATGAAGCCAAAAAAGCCTACTCGTGTGATGTTAGGGCACAAGTGTAACATTACCAACTCTGAGGTTGGTACACAGATTTTGGAATATCTCAAAACGTTAGACAAGAAAATTTAAGCTCTAGAAAAATCAGCTATGGCAGGTAGATGGGGTGAAATGGAGAGTGCAGTGGGGAGTGTAATGGAGGTGAAAGAAAGGAGCAGGATGGAGTAATACTGATGGAAGAGTCCCGGGAAAATTAACTATCTACCAGTGAGGCGAATGTTCAACCCTCTGTGGTGGGAGACATTGTAATAAAACGTAAGGTAGAGAAAGTTGAGCTAGGTTATTTGACTGTTGCTTTGCTACTACTATTTCTTTTCCTTTTACAAGAAAAAAAAAATCTGTATTTAAATACAATAGTGGATGAATACAGTAGTGCCTCGAGGAACATAGCATAATGAGCCCAGGTTTGCTCTAACATTAGTAATATAGACTTACCTGTACTGATATCTTGGGAAACTGCTGTAACATTTGATTTATTTCATGTCCAATGTAGTAAAGTTAAAACACATTTGTAATTAAGTCATTGTACAGCTTTTACAATTCAAGCAGGTGAATGGAGTGGGGTCTCCCAGCTATGTCACCACTACCACTTAAACCAATCCAGTCCGACCAGAGTATGGTCAAATTGTACTCAAGACTGACACACCTATTTCCCAATTACCTAATATATTGATTAGTATTCATGGTGTTTAGTACAGTAATAGTATTTCATATTAGGTTGGCCTGTTTTAAGCTTAGTTGCGTCAGATTAGGTTTGTTTGGATTATATAGGGTAGTTAGATTAGTTTTAGTGTTGGCAAAGTATTGTGTACTATGTAACTTGCATGAACCTAACCCAACTAAACCAAACAAAAACAGAAAATTGTATTTTATATATAAAGTAGTGCCCATGATGAGACACATCACAGTTTTAATTCTGAGGCAGGTTTTGGATGTTGTTAAAGTTGATTTTAGGGCGACAACGAAACTAGAAATATGCACCCTGCTGAATCGGATTCCCAGTATCAAGAAAAATAAAAAAAAAAAAAAAGACGGCAAAAAACCTGCCAATCCGCACACTCTCGGCAGGGCAGGCAACCCACACCACACACAGGCTAACAAGCTCGGTAGAGTGAGCCGAGCGTCCTCCACATGCATAGCACACACAGGAACCTTCAGGGCCCGCCCGACCTCAGCACCTCTCCACCAAGGCAGCTCTGGACCCCAGCCCAATGCCCGAGGTGCAAGGTAGAAAGCGCTAGAAAATCTATCGACACCCCATGACCTAGTGGCCACATAGGCCCCAGGCGTTGCAACCATCCGGGCAATTTAACGAAGGAGCCTTACAGCTAAACGTAACCTTATGGGCAGGAATAGGAGAACGCGACCCCTAGGCGGAGCAGAGGTCAGACATTCACACATTGTCAAGGTTGAGCTAGGAATTCCAGGTTTTAGACACTTCTGGGAGTCAATGACCACTCCAAACTGATTGGTGGTCCTCAAGCAATACATGGTAGAATTAGGTTTACCAAAATGATCAAGAACGTCCTCAACCTTAGACGTGAAGAGAGAGATATACCCACAGCTAGGACACAAAGTGCATGTTCAACATTTATTACAACCTAACATCGATTAGATCATTGTTTATCTTTGCGAGTGAAGGCGGCGAGCCAACACCTTGAGCAGCAGGCAGTGGTTTAGGCCTCCCCGGCGGCACTTACCACTGAATATCATTGCCGCCGAGGCCCCCATGGCTCCGAAGAAAGGTGAGTAGATCGGAGCTCCTGACATTGTGGTGGCTGACGCAGCACCTCAGAGAAAAAGCGTGAGCGGTACACAAGTATGTGGCGACGGGTGTGGGAAATATGGCACTCTGAGGTTGACGTTCAGCCCAGCACTCTTCCGACTTGTGTCGGTCTCCCTGATTGGTCCAGCCCGCCGCCACGGCCTTCTCTCAGCCAGTCAGCACTGGCGGCTCGTGGCTATCGACGCCCCACATGATCGATACAGAAGCTCAGCAGCTAGTCCGAGACTCTCCCTCCCGCTGGTGCGCCAGCCTCTTACTTATTAAAACGAGTTTAAGATTCTGATAGCACTACCCACGAGATAAAGTGTCACAGATTTTATTATTATTATTATTATATTCTGCGGGAACTAAACTACGTGTTTTTTACTGTCAGATATACTGAATGATTTGCAGTTTTAAACGAACATACTTTCAGAAAGCATACTTTCATGTTTGACGTTTCTTCCAACCATGTGACTTTTGATCTCTTGGGCGTCACCATATGTTGGTCAAATAATATTTCATGGATTAGAGAGACACACTGTATTTGCCAAAATTTAACATTTATATCTATAATTAAAAAAATTATCTATCTGTTCCAGGTTGGAGGCCAGATGATATTTCTTGTAGTGGCTTTACAAGAATGTAAATTCAACTTAATTTAATTTCTATATTCTCTGTTAACCCCCAATGTACCTACGTGTATATAAATAAATAAATAAATAAATAAAATAAATAAATAAAGATGCTTGGATCTAGCAAATTTTAATTACATTTTAATTTAATTTTTCCAGTAATTACTGCTGGGTACGTGCCCAACATTGGCAGGTCGGGATTGATGCAACCTGTCCTCAGGGAGGAAATCCGCCCATGGGAATGAATTGAGAACGACTACATAATTAATTCTATTATCTACACTATCCATGAATATGTTAGGTTAAGGTTAGGTTTCATTATGGTTGGTTACGTAAAATGATGTATTACTGACAATAACGTGAAATATGAAATTCAAAAACTATTTGAGTGTACCAGAAAATTCCGTTTACAGAAAACCAAATTCTTCAAAGAAAACGTTTTCAGCATATATTTTTTTACATTTTAAGCCAATGATTTATAATACAATAAGGTTATAACTTGAGACTAATCTCTGTTTAGGACAAAGGTTTACTTTCCAGTTTAAATGTAGATTATTACGAGAACTGTAATATACTTTCAAATCAACTCAAATATCTGGATAACTATCCAAGTGGTTTGAGAGGGGGGGGGGTTATCCCATCCCCCGATGGGATTACATGTTTTTTCCTTTAGACTTTATGGATTGTGTGTTGACGAACCACTTTGTTGTGTTCTTATAGTGTTATAGATTAGTGCTATTGTGGGAGGAAGGGGAAGAGGGGTTCTGTGGGGGGAAAGAGTGAGAAAGAGGAAGGAGGGGGTGGAGAAACAGAGGAAAGAGTGGTGAAGAAGGCGGGAAGAAGAGGAGAGGGGTGAAAGCAGGAAGTGGGGACAGGGAAAGAGGAGAGGGATGGGGGGGGAGAGTCAGACTTGGGCACTGCCGGGCACCGCTTCTTGTTAATTAATATATGCAGCCTTGAAATATAGACGTAACAGCATATAGGCATGTGATCAACAGTCATTCACAGCTTCCTTGTGTGATACTTGCTTCAATGTCTGCAGCTGTCCTTTGGTCTTGTCTTAATTGTGTTGAGTCAAAACACTTTGATATTGTCTCACTCTTTACTGACTGTGATGCCTAACCTAATTTCAATGCCTTCATCAATTATATATTTTACATGAATACATATATTGGAATAGTATCTGCTATATCAATTATTTTGATAGAACGAGTAATTTATCTATGTAAAGCAAACGAATATTAAATCCGCAGCTTAAAAATATATATACTGGCCTATACCCTATCTGAGCTCTCAGCTCCCTAGCCTCGACATCTTGTAAAAAGATCTATGTCTGTGTCCCAAGTAAAATTTGTATACCGAAAGTCACAGTAACGTCGTTGAAAATGAGACACTCAACCCACACATCTGAAAATATATTAAAAAAAAGAGGTTGTGAAGTAACTCAATTCAATTGAAGGTTAACAAAAAAGGAGCACATTTGAATATAAGCTACAGTACACAGAAGTAATAGTAATAGAGATAATTACATAAGATAATGGAGATAATTACGCCTTTATTAAATAGTAATAATTATTATTATTAGTAATGGTAATGTCTTCTCACAGACATAATAACATTTTATGTAAGGAATTTTCATCAAGTCTTTCGCACTCTCCTGAGTGCTTTATCAAGGTCTGAGTTTGTGATTAGGATTAAATTAGTGTTTGATTAGACGTTGAAATGTAAGTCTCGTCCTAATCACACACTCAGACCTTGATAAAGCACTCATGAGAGTGCGAAAGATTTGGTATAAATTCCTTACATAACTGCTATATAGTCGTAATGACTTGGCGCTTTATCCTGATAGTTTCCTTCCTTACATAACTTTCACATACACACAAATGTGGGTTTTTATCCTAAATAATTATTATTATATAACAGGCCAACGGTTCACAGGTCTAGCGAGCGGAAGAGGGCACCAGCAGGTCAGGTAGGCCAACATTTAAGGAAGTGATGTCGTTTCGGCCTATACCGAACTGTTATCAGGTCGTATCATAATTTATATTTGTTATGTTAGGATTTTAGACTTCAAAGCGGATACTGTGGACTAGATGAACCGTTTAGATTGTTATTAGGCTAGGTACAGTTTTTGTTGCTACTGATATCTGCTTTTAGGCTATTTACTTTTATTTCATTACTTTTGGTGTGCAACGTGTATGATTTCATTAATTATTTAATTAAAATAAATAACAGTTGAATAACACAAATCAACGTTAAGACTGTTATTTAATATATTTTAGCATTTTATAGTTGTCTGTGGTGCTCGGCGTCCCAGTTGTCATGGAAACGCCGTCAACACACCCCGCTTCTGTGATTGCCTTCGTCCATATTTTAAGAACATGTGTTAGAGTGAATACTTGCTAGAGGGAACATTAGTCTGAATTAACACACTCTAGTCCACTGAACCACTTCCTGTGTGAACACATGGAAGATTAAACACTTGTGTTCATCATGTCCCAGCGGCCAAGCTCACGTAAGAAATATTATGTAACTCCACACCTGCAACATTGTTCGTTCAACTATAATAACTAGATAATTCGAATAATGTTGATAAACATTCATGCGTGTACATATATGTATACATGCAGAAATAACAAAATTGGAAGGATTACTTTCAATGGTTTTCAACCGGGGACCCACAGACCCCAAGGGACTCGAGCCCTTGATGTATTTCAAAGGAGGTTCTCGAATCTAATATTCTGCAATATATTGTACTCCTAACAAAATAAGAACCGCTTACGTGTGTGTCGAACCAAATGTCTCCTGCTATTAACCTTAGGTTTTAACTGAGAATAACAATGCAGGACTTCTGATATATGAATGTGTGTTTGTCGTAGCAATGGCTACTGTGAGTTTTGCTAGTTCGATCTATTTTGTTGTAAGGATCCGCCGGTGAGAACGTTGTTGGAAAGGAGTGTAATGAGACATATAAGATTGGGAACCACTGTCATCTATATCTATAAGAATGTCTGTTTGTCCAAGGGTGTAGACCAGACGCTCGGAGCTAGCCTCATCCCCTCACAAAGTGGGGGGATGAGGGATAAGAGACTGGCGATCCCGGCACCACCAGGAACCCTTTTTAGTGTATTTATATGCCTGTTCGCTTTGTCCAGGAGCGTCTGAGGTGGGGAATATTGGTGGTGACGGTGTTAGTGGTGGTGATGCTGGAAGAGCAGCATCTCCCCCGAGCCTGGTCCTCCCCCAACTGCCTTGCCAGGCCGCCTCGTCTACCTCTACCCGGACCCCACCTTCCAGGACCTCGGCCCGCGGGTACAGTAACTTCAGTGTCTGTCCATTAATATAATCTCGCATATATAAGATTAAATGTTCTGCTCTGTTCTACCAGTGAAAGTCATTGTATTTCAACCCAGTGACAACAACAACAAAAGGAAAGCTAGAATCAATAAATGAACATCCACCATACAAACTGAACTATTTGTTATACTTACAGCGCAGAACTTTGAAGCATGTTGTTCTCAACCAAACATAGATAACATTTATAAGCATACTTCATAAATGAACTACTGTATAAATCGCGTCAATTCCTTTTCACGCTGATTCCCAAGAAAATTCTTAAAAATATTCCAAGAACATGAGCTTGAAGTGCCCAATAAATCTGCCACCACTGGCGCCTTCAAGATATCAGTTAGAACAAACGAGTTCTGCAGCAAATGTAAAACTCCCGGGTTTCATGTCATGAAGGAACTTTAGGTTTAACAACTGCCTCTTCTTAAGCATTACCTAACTTTTCTTTTTCACCTTCCCCTTACTTCACCGCTCATATTTATCATCCCTATTCCCCTTTCCTCGTATATCCTCCCTCCCGCTCTCTACCTCCTCCTCTTTCCCATTTCTTCAACAGCACGTCTCCTTCGGGCAAGAGAAGGATCTCCACGACGTCGTCAGTGGTCTCAGGGACGTCCCTCGCCTCTCTCCTGGTGAAGCTGCACCAGCCGCCCCACTCCAGCCTATCCGTCGAGGGCAAGCTGAAGATCAGAGCCACTGTGTGAGTTGACGCCCGTGCAGGAAGTGGCAGAGAGCTTGTTGGTGGGGACTTGTAGATATTACTGCTGATATATAAATGTCATTGTACTTCTATAAATGTTACTGTACTTCTATAAATGCTACTGTACTTATATAAATGTATTTGTACTGTATATGAAATGAAGCTGTATGTAAACTCCCTTTTCACCAGAGACTGTGGAAGCGATGTTCTCTTCTGCAAGTTCTCCCCCGATGGTTCGGTGGTCGGCGCTGCTCTCAGGTCAGGTCAGGTCAGGTTCTTCACCCAGGCTGGAATGCTCTCCAACACTCTGCAGGTGAGGGCAAGCGAGGTCGGACCGGGTCTCCGAGAACTGGAATTCAAGTTTAAGGGCTGCAGAGACGGTGCATAAGGGTCGAAGTGAAGGGGTGTGAGGGTCGCAGTGAAGAGGTGTGAGGGTCGCAGTGAAGGGTTGTGAGGGGGGGGTCACAGTATATGGAGGGGAGGTTCCGCGGTGAAGGGGCGTGAGCATCCCAAGTGATGGGGCGTGAGGACCGCTTTGAGGGATGTGTCGGCCGGAGTGAAAAGATGTGGCTATGTGTTCGTGTATTCAGACCCCGGAGATGACTAACTCCAGCCATCAACGTGGAGGGAGTCAGGTGACGCCACACCTTCACCCAACGCTGCACTCAGCATACTGAGTCCTCTTACCTGGTCCACAGTCTTGCCCTAATCTAGGTAGATTCAGACTTGAGCATTTTCACTTTTAATAATGCTGCCTTGGATGCTCCAGCCCATGTAACACACAGGCAAGACAGGTGTTGGGAGGCCAGCCCACGTAACACACAGGCCTACCAAGTGTTAGGCCTGCACACTGCATATTCTTCACATTGTCAGCAGACCGTTGACGCTGTCCTAAATATGATTAATTTCCAAAATAAAAATATAAACTGGGCCCAGGAAAAATAATTTTGGTGGAAACAAATTGCTAGCGTATCAGGTTGTACTCCTAACCTAACGTGTTCAGCCTCTGTGAACATTACTGGGAGGAACAAACTCCATGTCCGTGCTGGTGGCTTTACAAGAACGCACCATGTAATCCCCCAAAATATGTAAATAGAATATTACTAAGAAACTTCATGGACACAGAGACGAATACACACTAAATATAACATTAAGTGTTAGTCATTTGCATACTCTACAATAAAAACTATTGAATGACAAATATAACTATAGGACGTGAATTTGAAAAATGAATTCTACATGAGAAGATTCAGGGGATGGATAGGCTGGGCCAGACTCTACGAACGCAGCTCATGTAGCATCTGACTTCATCAGGATTTGTATCGCTTGTCAACGTTACCTCGTTGTGAGAGTAATTCCGTAATATTAAAGTGTACTAAGTGGCTTGTTGTTTAATTCTGTCTTGTATGCCTATCACAAACCACTATACAAATCGTTCATCATAAGTTGTATTTATTACAATCATATTGATATTTAAATATTACTACTATTATTACTACTAATAATAATGGTGACAGTAATGCACATCATAATGACTGTTGACAGTTACCTGGAGAGGCGAGGGCAGTGGTGCCCACTCCAGCCACATCCCTCCTCTGGCTTCCTGGAGGCCAGCCCGATGCCATCCTAACCACCTGTGAGTACACCTGCTTGTATGTGCTCATGGGCGTTACAAGATGCTGAATGAGTGCAATGAGGTTACAGAGAAAGAGAGAGAGAGAGAGAGAGAGAGAGAGAGAGAGAGAGAGAGAGAGAGAGAGAGAGAGAGAGAGAGAGAGAGAGAGAGAGAGAGAGAGAGAGAGAGAGTTATATCTCGCAAATAATCCTCTCAATATTTCTCTGCATCTCCACCAGACTCTGACGGGCGTGTGGTGGCGTGGTGTGGGCGTGGCGTGGGTGTGGTGCAGGACACGGGCGGTGTGGACGTACGGGCGGCGGTAGTAATGGGTGGTGTGGACACCCAGGTAGTGACCTTCACCAGAGATGAGGTCACAGTCAGGGACGCCCACACTCTTAACCCAATCACCACCATGGATCAGGGGTCAGCGCTGGCCTGTGCAATAGAACTGCAGCACACTAACAAGAATGCAGTAGACTGCAATGTGATGCAACGATATACATTATATTATCATATATTAATTACCATCCAATACAGTAAACAATACAATTCAGCGGCATAATTTATGGAATAAGTCTTTGTTTCGCTCCTATGCAGAGCATGATTCCTCTATCTCTTGCCTTGTAGCGTGGGCGGTCAGCTGATAGCTCGTGGGTCGCTGTGGGCTGTAACTGGGCGTGGGCGGGAGCTGGTGGGCGGGGGCGGGAGCGGCCTCACCTGGTGGGACGCCCGCACCGGCAGCGTGACCCGTCGCTTGAGCGGTGTGCAGGTGCGAGGGCCCGCCCTGGCCTGGCACCCTCACGCTAACAGAGTGAGTGCGAGCCAGAGTTCAAGAGAGCTAGAGGACACGTCCTTGTGTAACTAAGAAAGTAACCTCAGTGCTTTCAATTGCTAGATATTGTATAATGCATCAGTTAATAAAAATATCAATTCAACCATCACTTAGAATTAAATATATGATGTTTATCACTTGCAAAGGTCATGCAGTCTCTTTATCATATATTTTAATCACATTTAGCATGTATTTTATATATTTTAAACTACTGTATGTTCAGTGTTACTTCAAGACAAAAAGTCTAACTTCGCTGGTGACAATATCTAGGAAGCAAATATTAATGGAAATATACTTATTTTTTTCTCATTCTCTCATTACAATATAAATAAGAGCTGAAGGTTAGAGATGCAGGTGTTGCAGGTAGTGTCTGGGAGCTGGGGCGGCGGGCCAGACAGCGTCAAGGTATGGGAAGCCTCCACAGGGAGGTTAACTCATCTCCTTCACTCGGACTCCATCAACACTTGCGTGAGTCAGTCATCCCCATACTTCATTGACTGTTTCCATCAGCTATCGCATTTACTACTGTTGTTTCACAGTGTAATGTAATTGTTACATAAACATTTGTAATTTTTTGCATAAATATTTAAGGTTTACTATTCGACCAGGTGTCGACTAGTAAACCTGGAATAACTAACGGAAAATGAGATTAAGAAGGTAGAATAACAGGTATAGCGGCTTCCTCGCTCATAACAGGTGTACAGCACAGTGTGGGCGGGTAAGGAGGTGGTGGCGGTGGGCGGGGCTGACCCCAACCTGCTGAGACTCGCCACACTGGATAATACGGTAAGGCAGAGGGAGAGAAGGAGATAGAAACAAGGATGGGAGGGGGGGTAGGATAAATATTTCGGAGTACTTCCCCAGTACTTTACCTCCCAATCAGCCCACAGCCCTGCTCCTGTGCCAGGTAAGTGTATATATTATTTTTAAACTGCATCTCTTATGAACCCATCCCTACCCTTGTGTGGCAGTGTACAATAGAAAGTTGTGTTTACATATTCATACACTGAAACATTGATTGTAACCATGATATATATGTGCTTAACAGCATACAGTGCAGACCTATGTGTCTTGTGTATGATCCTCTGTCCTGTCTGACAGTGAATATTAGCATTATCTTCACTCTAATAAGACCTAATTGAATTCCTGAGATTAGGCAAAATAGTAATTAAATTTTGTCAATAAAGATGTTAATAATAATAATGCACTACGGGCTCACCATAGCCCGTGCTACTTTGAGCTTTTTGTTCAGAGTGGCTAAATATAAAACAACTTTACCTCTGATCCTTTCGGTTTACCCAACCTAACTGACGTGGTCTTGCCTGTGGGGCGACAGACGGTGGGTGTCCTTCGTGGAGTCCGCAACACAGTGTGGGCCGTGGACGCCATCCTCGGCCGGGGACATCAAGGGACACGCCTCGCCCTCGCCTCTGGACCCACCCTCTACATACTCGACGTCCTCAAATGAGGATCCGATTTTCACTCTGAAGAATGCAAAACCAAGAAGCGTCGTCCGACTTCAGCGCTAGCGTGAGCTACAAGGTCTACACTCTGCAGAGTCGAACTAAGGCAATGTGAGCAAGTGACTCGGAGCTCCTTTGTGAAGGTGTCCCGTGCAAAAATAACCATGTTTTGCAACTTACCAGCTGAGTCACTTGTAGAATGATTAGTACACTAATTGTGCTCTTGAGAAAAAAAACTGCTTTCCTTAGCGCCTCAGCAAGTATCCGGAAGTCGTATTCTCAGATGTATAAGTAATTGTTCTTTTACTCAAGCCATTAGATTAATGCCATAGCTGGCTCAGCCTCCTTCTACACGTGTTGGTGTTCCTTTAAAACATAACGAGTGAATCAAAAACTTTACCCATGAAATGGTCATTTGAGAAATGGAACAAAGATTACTTCTATAAATTTATTCGATCGTGTTTGTAATAAACGTATATCTAAGAACAATTGTATTTTAATAAATTTACAATAAAACTAAAAGTTTGCAATATAGTATTATTGTTCAAAAGGGCATAGTTATTGATTATTGATCTTGTGATTGTGAGAATCGCAGAGGTCGACATTTTATTCAGGTAACTGATGATGGTGCGTGTTGCCACGGGGCGGGTCTTACAAATTACGTTGGATTTAGGTCGTATGCTCTACGGCCAAATATCGACGTAATTCAAAATAGAAATTTAATTTCCAATTAAATTTAGAATTTGTTTGTTTCCGAAACAGCAATTTAAGGGTCCTCTGGTAGGTTAAGAGGGCAGGAAATTATCCTAAGGTTTCAAAACGTCATGAAAACCGTTAATTGAAAGTTTCCTCTCCTAACAGCCTAAACCAGTGGACCCAAAACAGAAAACGGGACAGTACGTCACTTTCGTGAGCCAATTTTATTTTGAATCGTGTATTTTTAGCCTGACTTTTCCGAGCGAAAAGCGACGTAATTTGTAAGAGGACGGGGTTGCAAGAGGAGCAGCTTGACCACACCCTGACCAGCCGTCTCTCATGGCTCCGTCTCTGCCACAAGGAAATTAATAAAAAACGAAAGTGACTTTAATATTTGTGTTTATTCAACCAAACATATACATAAGCTACTGTATGCATGACTGTTCACATTGTTAAATCTATTTAAAGGAATAGTCAGTAGCAGTTAATCTAGACAACAGAACACCCATTGTGCAGTCAGATTAAGGCAGCTGAACTCTTTATTATGAAACTCACTTTACTCCTTCCCCGGTAGTCTCTAGTGACTAAATACAGTGTCTAACATGCTCAGTAAAGTCTACATCTGTTATATAAGAAAGAAATTAAGTATTTAATGATGAATAACTATATATAATCAGCTTTCTCACCGGCAACACTTAAGAAGCCTCATGTACACAACACACGGGGACCCACATATCGATACTTGGGGGATATACACACACTGCTCTCAAAACTAGCAAGCCATTATCTGGGACGGGAAAAACTTACCAAACATGAGTTCGCCTCGCCAATGCTTTAAGGGTTATGCGTTGGTTTATAAGAAAATTTATCTAATTACGGGCTCACAAAGCGCAGTGTGACGATGTATCATGCTACAGTAAACTTCCATCTGCACCAACATTAAAAGTAACATATTTTATCTATAATATCATTTTCAATCTCGTCTGCCAGCCTTCAGGAGCCCGTGCCGGCAAGACTCCTCATGTAAGTCTTAAATTTGTCTCGTCTTGTGAATGCAACATACGAAAAAGTCCCGTTCAGCTGCCCGCAGGGAGGTGCAAAAACATTCAGAATATTTTAAGTTCATAGTTGGTAACCTTGACAATTCTGCAAACAATCATTTACACTGAATACTCAACGTTACAAGACATCAAATTATCATTGTATCACATTAATCGGAAGTCAAGAAATATTTAATAAGTAAGCTGGACAGCTAAACTCGATCAGTATCTAATCTGAATTATTAAATTATAATAAACTACTAATAACCCTGAAGGTTAACCTTATAATTATAACACTGTAGAAATCAGTACAGCTTTACCTACAGTCTACAAACAGACTGGAAAGCAAGGGACTTTTGTACGGGGATGCCAACGATTAAATACCAGCATACTGTTTGACTTTGAGTCCTGCGACAATTTGCACCAAGTAGCAAATCTGCTTCGGAATGTCCATTGTCCCATTCTTACTAAATATTGCCTAGTGAAGTGGAGGAGAGGGATTGTACATTGATTCCTTATGTTGCCAGAAATGTCACCGCCCGTGCGGGAAGAGCACTAGCAGGGAGACAGAGTCCTCGCCCCGTGGTGACGGGGGACAAACGCCACCGTGAATATCTTCCCTGTCACTCTTCATGCTTGACACACGTCCGATGGGCTGGGGAGGGTCAGATGTCCATCCCCCACCAGGAGCACACCTTCATTATTTATCTTTAAGAACACATGTACACTTTTAACCTGTCTCGAAACATTACGCACTTATAACAAATATATATATATATATATATATATATATATATATATATATATATATATATATATATATAAACTGAAAACTCACTAATATAGAGTATTTGAATGAGTGGCAAGAATTCACCTATTTCTCATGCACAAGTTGTATCTAGTCCTGGGGACCATTCAGGCTTGTTTGCATATATATATATATATATATATATATATATATATATATATATATATAATATATATATATATATATTTATATATATATATATATATATATATATATATTTTATATATATATATATTTATATATATATATATATTTATATATATATATATATATATATATATTTATATATATTTATATATATATATATATATATATATATATATATATATATATATATATATATATATATATATATATATATGTCGTACCTAGTAGCCAGAACGCACTTCTCAGCCTACTATGCAAGGCCCGATTTGCCTAATAAGCCAAGTTTTCATGAATTAATTGTGTTTCGACTACCTAACCTAACCAAACTTTTTCGGCTACCTAACCTAACCTAACCTATAATAATAGGTTAGGTAGGGTTGGTTAGGTTCGGTCATATATCTACGGTAATTTTAACTCCAGTAAAAAAAATTGACCTCATACATAATGAAATGGGTAGCTTTATCATTTCATAAGAAAAAAATTAGAGAAAATATATTAATTCAGGAAAACTTGGCTTATTAGGCAAATCGGGCCTTGTATAGTAGGCTGAGAAGTGCGTTCTGGCTACTAGGTACGACATATATATATATATATATATATATATATATATATATATATATATATATATATATATATATATATATATATATATAAAATAAACATAATAATGGCTTACAACATTACAACATAAAAAATTTAACTCCGTTGGAGTATTTGAGTGAGTGGCAAGAATTCACCTATTTCTCATCCACAAGCTGATTTAAGCATAGCCTAGACTACTCTGCGCGCGCACACGCACACGCACTTGACGAAACGTCGAAGAAATTAAATGGAATGATTCGGTGAGTTAGTGTTTGTTCACTTTCTAGACGGTAGAAGGTATTTATGCAAAATATACATAACAAAATTAACACTAGTCACAATGTTGTTGTGTTTAATTACACGTGTATTAGAGAAAACCTGCTCCCTATATATATATATATATATATATATATATATATATATATATATATATATATATATATATATATATATATATATATATAATACATATGTAACATTTTGTTCTGTGGCGTCCTCAAAAGGAAAATTAAAATAGCATTCCTGCACAAAAAACATTCACAACAATAAGTGAAACACCTCATGCATAATTAGGATAAACAACAAATCGGTCATTTTATTTTTAAGTGAATTAACAATGAGCATTATGCCATCAAAATCTATATAGAGCAGTCGTGCTCTCACTGACACAGAAGTACACAATAATGGTCAGGCCTGCATCTGGCTACACTGACACCCCGACCGTGTGCATGTGACAGTTCACCCCAAGTGTACATCTAACAGCTAACCTCCGACTTTAACCTAACAGTTCACCTCCCATGTTTGCCTCAAAGTTCACCTCCAATGTACACCTGTTAGTTCACTTCAAGGGCAAACTTGACAGTTCGGCTGCGTTTACACCTGACCGTTCACCTTCAATGTACACCTGGCATTTCACCTCCAGTGTACATCTGACAGGTCACCCCCCCCGTGCTCACCTGATTACTGTACCTTGTTACGATGCTGTGACTGCCCATGCCACATACAGGATGGAATCGCTTAACACATTACGTGGATACCTCCAGTAGGCCCCGCTTGAGATCAGGGGCTGCAGATGGCAGCATTGGGTTACTCACCTACGCAATGGTACAGACAGTATACCAACCCACATACCTAATGTCGGCAGGATACCCACCGACAGGCAGCTGGTGTTGGCTACACATCGACGCTGCTGGTGAAGGCTAACACACAATCTGCACATTGGCTGTCAAAACACCACTCTAATTCGTGTTAGTAACAAGAGCTATTAGTCTCGCCTGCCTCTGGGTAGTAGCTGCTGTATTGTGCTAAATATCTCTTATGTTATAAGGATGGTTATCCAAGACGTGTCCCCCTCTACCAACCCCGTGAGCTGCGAAGTACTGACGTCGACATTTCGTAGTTTTATTATGTCTACAATTGTCTGTTTTGTGCGAAATATTTATATTTACTTGATGAAAAACATGACTTAAAATAAATCAGAAATGCGAGTAGGTAGTATTTTTTGTAATTACCTCAAAATTTCCATCTGCCTAGTACTATGTACAACGAGAGGCGCTTGCTGCTAAACATTCAGTACTATGGAATGCATGTGCGCTTGCCGGGCACTCCTGGATTGATTCCGATAACCGTGTGAATTCCCTTTGAATTCCTCGGTATCAACAATATACACTTACTGGATGAATATGCGAAATGAAGCAGATATACGATACGAGTGAAATGGTCCTGAATTTCATTATTTTTTAAACATTTTGGGTGAAAAGTCTAGTGAAATTACCTATAATGAAAAATATGGCCTCATTTCCTCTCCAAATATTATGTGCTTTTTATGGTAGATACAAATGTGCTATATAATATACCAAACGAGTGTCCATTTTTTCTAAATAGCTAAAACTTAAAGCCCATGTTTACCTAAACAGATGCACTATTTGACTTCTTTGTAATTTCTTTGGCATAGATTGGGAATCACTTGTTTTTGTAGCCTAGCTTTTTTACACACGTGTGCACTAAATATACTTAGTGCCTGTTAACCTTACAACTCGAGATGATTACCCAATCAATTTTTTTTTATTTAGATAGTAGGGAGGAAGGATGAGGGATGATTCTAGCCCCTACACGTTCTCGATCCTGATCTTGATGACGTCGTCGGCTTGAGCCAGGAGCTGCTTCTTCTCGGAGCACGGCAGGTCGTCATCCTCGAAGTCCTCATCGTCTTCCTCCAGCTCCAGCTCCGGAGGCTGGGGAGACAGCACATCTTTATTTACTCAACTGGGAGTGGATGTAAGACCAAGCCTAACTCTAAAGATACATATAAATAGGATAACATCAACAGAATGCTGTACAATGCCAAAAATCAAAATAGCATTTAGGAACCTAAATAAGGAGGAACTTAGATATCTGTTCACCATATACGCGAGACCAGTCTTAGAGCATCACGACCTATCATGGAACCCTTATCTCATTAAACACATAAGAAATCTCGTCACAGATTTGCGAGGGATAGGGTATGAAGAAATACTGAAAGAAATAAGACATTACGTCGCTAGAAAAAGGAGAGAGAAACTTAAACTTCATGTCCTAGTCGAGGCCAGTAGAGAGATAGTGGCCCTCAGGTCAATTCACCTAAAATCAGTGACCATAAGACAAGCGGTCAGGGGCAGGAGGATATATTACAGAGAAGGTAGTTACATTAAACAAGAAATGTGCAATGAGAGGTAATGAGGGGAAAAATAGTCAAGGAAAAATGTTCGATGGAATATAATAATCCATGGCTCAAATGACAATGCCAGGAAGCTAAAACAAAAAGCAGAAGGAAGTGAAAAATACAGAGAGGACAGAAGAGAAACGGAATAGATGCAACAGAGCTTGGAATGACTCCTTGAATATAAGACGACTGCAAAGAAACAACTAAAGTTATTACATAGCTATATGTGAAGGAAAAATGATGGTGAATATTTAAGTGACTAGATTACGAAAAAGAGAAGAATAACAAACTAGAAATGACAAAGAAATTACCGAGGAACTAATGTCTGTTTCCATGGAGTGTTCACGACTGAACCGGAATAGCTCCCAGTGCAAGGGGAGGAGGTATCTCTAAACGAGAGACTGACAAATATTGAGGTAACAGAAAAGGAAGTAATTAGTCAACTAGCATTACGATTTGTAACTAAAGCTATTGCACTTGGCAATATATTACCATGGATGTTAAAAGTAGCTCCATAGTTCCACGATATTCCTCTAGCTCTGATCATTAATAATTCAATTATAAAGTGAGATTTGCTCAACTGTTGAGGACAAATGTGGTAACAATGTACAAACTTGAGAGGCAGGCTTGCCTATGTGAAAAGGAACCGACAAAGGTAAGAGAATATCTAATGAACAAGAGTCAAGAAGTCAGAGCGAGGGGCGAGGAAGCAGACTGGCGTAGGGTAACAAGCCGTGTACCTAGACGATGGGTGCTGGGACCCACACACTCTCATTTATGTTGATGGCTAACTACATGAGTTGAGTCTAATAGACGATGTAAAAATAGAGACAGATGTGAATTGTGATACTCTGAAATGCCTTAGATCTGAAAGTGGACATAGACTAAGAAAACTTAAAAACTCTGAGTCAAAACTGTACGAGAACTGAGAGATTCAAACAGGCAGTGTCTAGGATGCTCCCGGACGCAGGTTCGAATCCTCGTCACGGCCCTTGTGGATTTGTTCATTTGATTCAAACAGGGGTCCAAGTTGTTTCATTATCACACATTATTATGAAACAATATGGGGATATAAGGTTAGGTACAATATGAAGTCTTTGTTGTAGTTTTATTCAGCTGAATTTGTTATCAAAGTTTTTTTCTAAAGAATAGATTGACTGACCTTGGTCTTGACGACCTTGATATCATCGGGTGGGGCTGTGAGGGTGAAGCACAACCAGAGGATCACCAGCGCTGAGGTGAAGATGGTGACAGCGATGAACCACCGCGGCAGTCCAGACTTGCGTGAAATACATTCTAGTAGATCCAGCTGTTGCTGCTGTTGTTGCTGCTGTTGCTGCTGCTGCACCTGCTGCTGTTGGTTTTGTTGTTGTTGCTGCTGGGTGTGTTGAGAAAGCTGCTGTTGTTGGGACTGCTGTGGCTGCTGCTGGTGGCGATGACGACACTCATGGTCGTGGTGGTGGACGAGGCTGGGGTCAGCCAGAGGCACGTCCTCGCTGATAACACAAATATTTTGTTTATCTGTAGTCCCCCTCAAAGCACTGGGTTAAGAAGCCACCTAGCTAGCTCGCGTTAGCTCGCACTCTCACTCACTCACACACTCTCAGATAGCTGTAGTCTTCCTTAACCTACCCATTTCCCTTTACAATTAATTTTTCGTTTGTTCTCCTACAATGCGTAAAAATTAGTTTCCTGTGAATTCTTGCAATTTCCTAGTATCTGTCTTTTAGTGTAACGAAGACTTATCCAATAACAAATTTCCAACAATAATTTTTTCAATTATAGGAGATGAAGGGACCGAGGACCCACCCACCTGACGCCGATGGTGTAGTGGCCTAAGAGCTCGGAGTAGTAGACCCGGCCGCTCCGGTACTTGTGTTCTGGGCTGTGTACTGGGGAGACGCCATGTGGCAACGCTAAATGAGACACCGTTTCTGTGAATTACAACATAGATATCGGATACACGGAATTACACCATTTATTTGCAAAATTTTAGATAAATTAACTCACATATGACACAAACAACAAAAATGTACGTACACTACATATTTTGGATGTTTGTTATAAATAACTTAAGTCAATTTATCTTAAATTTTATTTGCAAATAATGCTGATTCGTTGCTGTATAGGTCTGAGGTGGACACCTTATATTACAGGAAAGGTTAAGTATAGAGGCGGATATGACTATATCCACAGTAATATTGCACTCTGCACGCCACTAAGCTTGAGGTGGGCACGCCACTAAGCTTGAGGTGGGCACGCCACTAAGCTTGAGGTGGGCATGCCACTAAGCTTGAGGTGGGCACGCCACTAAGCTTGAGGTGGGCACGCCACTAAGCTTCAGGTGGGCACGCCACAAAGCTTCAGGATAGAGCACCTTGATCAAATTGGGAGGTAAATGTATATTGAACCTGAGTGATAAATTAAATAATTATAAAACTAACTGATTTCATCAGGACTGAATTGCATATATTTCGAAGCTTCAGGTATAGTATATACACTATATGGACATAAATTATATAATTAGGAGTCGCAGAGCTGCGTAAGCCCAAGGCTTTCTATAATTTAGAGAGAATTGGTGTGTATAAACCTTCGAGCTCTATGACAAGTCAATTAAAGTTAAGGAAGNATATAGACTTACCTGTACTGATATCTTGGGAAACTGCTGTAACATTTGATTTATTTCATGTCCAATTAGTAAAGTTAAACACATTTGTAATTAAGTCATTGTACAGCTTTTACAATTCAAGCAGTGAATGGAGTGGGGTCTCCCAGCTATGTCACCACTACCACTTAAACCAATCCAGTCCGACCAGAGTATGGTCAAATTGTACTCAAGACTGACACACCTATTTCCCAATTACCTAATATATTGATTAGTATTCATGGTGTTTAGTACAGTAATAGTATTTCATATTAGGTTGGCCTGTTTTAAGCTTAGTTGCGTCAGATTAGGTTTGTTTGGATTATATAGGGTAGTTAGATTAGTTTTAGTGTTGGCAAAGTATTGTGTACTATGTAACTTGCATGAACCTAACCCAACTAAACCAAACAAAAACAGAAAATTGTATTTTATATATAAAGTAGTGCCCATGATGAGACACATCACAGTTTTAATTCTGAGGCAGGTTTTGGATGTTGTTAAAGTTGATTTTAGGGCGACAACGAAACTAGAAATATGCACCCTGCTGAATCGGACTCCCAGTATCAAGAAAAATAAAAAAAAAAAAAAGACGGCAAAAAACCTGCCAATCCGCACACTCTCGGCAGGGCAGGCAACCCACACCACACACAGGCTAACAAGCTCGGTAGAGTGAGCCGAGCGTCCTCCACATGCATAGCACACACAGGAACCTTCAGGGCCCGCCCGACCTCAGCACCTCTCCACCAAGGCAGCTCTGGACCCCAGCCCAATGCCCGAGGTGCAAGGTAGAAAGCGCTAGAAAATCTATCGACACCCCATGACCTAGTGGCCACATAGGCCCCAGGCGTTGCAACCATCCGGGCAATTTAACGAAGGAGCCTTACAGCTAAACGTAACCTTATGGGCAGGAATAGGAGAACGCGACCCCTAGGCGGAGCAGAGGTCAGACATTCACACATTGTCAAGGTTGAGCTAGGAATTCCAGGTTTTAGACACTTCTGGGAGTCAATGACCACTCCAAACTGATTGGTGGTCCTCAAGCAATACATGGTAGAATTAGGTTTACCAAAATGATCAAGAACGTCCTCAACCTTAGACGTGAAGAGAGAGATATACCCACAGCTAGGACACAAAGTGCATGTTCAACATTTATTACAACCTAACATCGATTAGATCATTGTTTATCTTTGCGAGTGAAGGCGGCGAGCCAACACCTTGAGCAGCAGGCAGTGGTTTAGGCCTCCCCGGCGGCACTTACCACTGAATATCATTGCCGCCGAGGCCCCCATGGCTCCGAAGAAAGGTGAGTAGATCGGAGCTCCTGACATTGTGGTGGCTGACGCAGCACCTCAGAGAAAAAGCGTGAGCGGTACACAAGTATGTGGCGACGGGTGTGGGAAATATGGCACTCTGAGGTTGACGTTCAGCCCAGCACTCTTCCGACTTGTGTCGGTCTCCCTGATTGGTCCAGCCCGCCGCCACGGCCTTCTCTCAGCCAGTCAGCACTGGCGGCTCGTGGCTATCGACGCCCCACATGATCGATACAGAAGCTCAGCAGCTAGTCCGAGACTCTCCCTCCCGCTGGTGCGCCAGCCTCTTACTTATTAAAACGAGTTTAAGATTCTGATAGCACTACCCACGAGATAAAGTGTCACAGATTTTATTATTATTATTATTATATTCTGCGGGAACTAAACTACGTGTTTTTTACTGTCAGATATACTGAATGATTTGCAGTTTTAAACGAACATACTTTCAGAAAGCATACTTTCATGTTTGACGTTTCTTCCAACCATGTGACTTTTGATCTCTTGGGCGTCACCATATGTTGGTCAAATAATATTTCATGGATTAGAGAGACACACTGTATTTGCCAAAATTTAACATTTATATCTATAATTAAAAAAATTATCTATCTGTTCCAGGTTGGAGGCCAGATGATATTTCTTGTAGTGGCTTTACAAGAATGTAAATTCAACTTAATTTAATTTCTATATTCTCTGTTAACCCCCAATGTACCTACGTGTATATAAATAAATAAATAAATAAATAAAATAAATAAATAAAGATGCTTGGATCTAGCAAATTTTAATTACATTTTAATTTAATTTTTCCAGTAATTACTGCTGGGTACGTGCCCAACATTGGCAGGTCGGGATTGATGCAACCTGTCCTCAGGGAGGAAATCCGCCCATGGGAATGAATTGAGAACGACTACATAATTAATTCTATTATCTACACTATCCATGAATATGTTAGGTTAAGGTTAGGTTTCATTATGGTTGGTTACGTAAAATGATGTATTACTGACAATAACGTGAAATATGAAATTCAAAAACTATTTGAGTGTACCAGAAAATTCCGTTTACAGAAAACCAAATTCTTCAAAGAAAACGTTTTCAGCATATATTTTTTTACATTTTAAGCCAATGATTTATAATACAATAAGGTTATAACTTGAGACTAATCTCTGTTTAGGACAAAGGTTTACTTTCCAGTTTAAATGTAGATTATTACGAGAACTGTAATATACTTTCAAATCAACTCAAATATCTGGATAACTATCCAAGTGGTTTGAGAGGGGGGGGGGTTATCCCATCCCCCGATGGGATTACATGTTTTTTCCTTTAGACTTTATGGATTGTGTGTTGACGAACCACTTTGTTGTGTTCTTATAGTGTTATAGATTAGTGCTATTGTGGGAGGAAGGGGAAGAGGGGTTCTGTGGGGGGAAAGAGTGAGAAAGAGGAAGGAGGGGGTGGAGAAACAGAGGAAAGAGTGGTGAAGAAGGCGGGAAGAAGAGGAGAGGGGTGAAAGCAGGAAGTGGGGACAGGGAAAGAGGAGAGGGATGGGGGGGGAGAGTCAGACTTGGGCACTGCCGGGCACCGCTTCTTGTTAATTAATATATGCAGCCTTGAAATATAGACGTAACAGCATATAGGCATGTGATCAACAGTCATTCACAGCTTCCTTGTGTGATACTTGCTTCAATGTCTGCAGCTGTCCTTTGGTCTTGTCTTAATTGTGTTGAGTCAAAACACTTTGATATTGTCTCACTCTTTACTGACTGTGATGCCTAACCTAATTTCAATGCCTTCATCAATTATATATTTTACATGAATACATATATTGGAATAGTATCTGCTATATCAATTATTTTGATAGAACGAGTAATTTATCTATGTAAAGCAAACGAATATTAAATCCGCAGCTTAAAAATATATATACTGGCCTATACCCTATCTGAGCTCTCAGCTCCCTAGCCTCGACATCTTGTAAAAAGATCTATGTCTGTGTCCCAAGTAAAATTTGTATACCGAAAGTCACAGTAACGTCGTTGAAAATGAGACACTCAACCCACACATCTGAAAATATATTAAAAAAAAGAGGTTGTGAAGTAACTCAATTCAATTGAAGGTTAACAAAAAAGGAGCACATTTGAATATAAGCTACAGTACACAGAAGTAATAGTAATAGAGATAATTACATAAGATAATGGAGATAATTACGCCTTTATTAAATAGTAATAATTATTATTATTAGTAATGGTAATGTCTTCTCACAGACATAATAACATTTTATGTAAGGAATTTTCATCAAGTCTTTCGCACTCTCCTGAGTGCTTTATCAAGGTCTGAGTTTGTGATTAGGATTAAATTAGTGTTTGATTAGACGTTGAAATGTAAGTCTCGTCCTAATCACACACTCAGACCTTGATAAAGCACTCATGAGAGTGCGAAAGATTTGGTATAAATTCCTTACATAACTGCTATATAGTCGTAATGACTTGGCGCTTTATCCTGATAGTTTCCTTCCTTACATAACTTTCACATACACACAAATGTGGGTTTTTATCCTAAATAATTATTATTATATAACAGGCCAACGGTTCACAGGTCTAGCGAGCGGAAGAGGGCACCAGCAGGTCAGGTAGGCCAACATTTAAGGAAGTGATGTCGTTTCGGCCTATACCGAACTGTTATCAGGTCGTATCATAATTTATATTTGTTATGTTAGGATTTTAGACTTCAAAGCGGATACTGTGGACTAGATGAACCGTTTAGATTGTTATTAGGCTAGGTACAGTTTTTGTTGCTACTGATATCTGCTTTTAGGCTATTTACTTTTATTTCATTACTTTTGGTGTGCAACGTGTATGATTTCATTAATTATTTAATTAAAATAAATAACAGTTGAATAACACAAATCAACGTTAAGACTGTTATTTAATATATTTTAGCATTTTATAGTTGTCTGTGGTGCTCGGCGTCCCAGTTGTCATGGAAACGCCGTCAACACACCCCGCTTCTGTGATTGCCTTCGTCCATATTTTAAGAACATGTGTTAGAGTGAATACTTGCTAGAGGGAACATTAGTCTGAATTAACACACTCTAGTCCACTGAACCACTTCCTGTGTGAACACATGGAAGATTAAACACTTGTGTTCATCATGTCCCAGCGGCCAAGCTCACGTAAGAAATATTATGTAACTCCACACCTGCAACATTGTTCGTTCAACTATAATAACTAGATAATTCGAATAATGTTGATAAACATTCATGCGTGTACATATATGTATACATGCAGAAATAACAAAATTGGAAGGATTACTTTCAATGGTTTTCAACCGGGGACCCACAGACCCCAAGGGACTCGAGCCCTTGATGTATTTCAAAGGAGGTTCTCGAATCTAATATTCTGCAATATATTGTACTCCTAACAAAATAAGAACCGCTTACGTGTGTGTCGAACCAAATGTCTCCTGCTATTAACCTTAGGTTTTAACTGAGAATAACAATGCAGGACTTCTGATATATGAATGTGTGTTTGTCGTAGCAATGGCTACTGTGAGTTTTGCTAGTTCGATCTATTTTGTTGTAAGGATCCGCCGGTGAGAACGTTGTTGGAAAGGAGTGTAATGAGACATATAAGATTGGGAACCACTGTCATCTATATCTATAAGAATGTCTGTTTGTCCAAGGGTGTAGACCAGACGCTCGGAGCTAGCCTCATCCCCTCACAAAGTGGGGGGGATGAGGGATAAGAGACTGGCGATCCCGGCACCACCAGGAACCCTTTTTAGTACTCACCTAATTCACTTAGTTGTATTTTACGGGGGTTGAGCTTTGCTCTTTCGGCCCGCCTCTCAACTGTCAATCAACTGTTTACTAACTACACTAACTACTTTTTTTTTTTTCACACCACACACACACACACCCCAGGAAGCAGCCCGTGACAGCTGACTAACTCCCAGGTACCTATTTACTGCTAGGTAACAGGGGCATTCAGGGTGAAAGAAACTTTGCCCATTTGTTTCTGCCGGGTGCGGGAATCGAACCCGCGCCACAGAATTACAAGTCCTGCGCGCAATCCACCAGGCTACCTGGCCCCCAGGTAGTGTATTTAGTGTATTAGTGTATTAGTGTATTAGTGTATTTATATGCCTGTTCGCTTTGTCCAGGAGCGTCTGAGGTGGGGAATATTGGTGGTGACGGTGTTAGTGGTGGTGATGCTGGAAGAGCAGCATCTCCCCCGAGCCTGGTCCTCCCCCAACTGCCTTGCCAGGCCGCCTCGTCTACCTCTACCCGGACCCCACCTTCCAGGACCTCGGCCCGCGGGTACAGTAACTTCAGTGTCTGTCCATTAATATAATCTCGCATATATAAGATTAAATGTTCTGCTCTGTTCTACCAGTGAAAGTCATTGTATTTCAACCCAGTGACAACAACAACAAAAGGAAGCTAGAATCAATAAATGAACATCCACCATACAAACTGAACTATTTGCTATACTTACAGCACAGAACTTTGAAGCATGTTGTTCTCAACCAAACATAGATAACATTTATAAGCATACTTCATAAATGAACTACTGTATAAATCGCGTCAATTCCTTTTCACGCTGATTCCCAAGAAAATTCTTAAAAATATTCCCAAGAACATGAGCTTGAAGTGCCCAATAAATCTGCCACCACTGGCGCCTTCAAGATATCAGTTAGAACAAACGAGTTCTGCAGCAAATGTAAAACTCCCGGGTTTCATGTCATGAAGGAACTTTAGGTTTAACAACTGCCTCTTCTTAAGCATTACCTAACTTTTCTTTTTCACCTTCCCCTTACTTCACCGCTCATATTTATCATCCCTATTCCCCTTTCCTCGTATATCCTCCCTCCCGCTCTCTACCTCCTCCTCTTTCCCATTTCTTCAACAGCACGTCTCCTTCGGGCAAGAGAAGGATCTCCACGACGTCGTCAGTGGTCTCAGGGACGTCCCTCGCCTCTCTCCTGGTGAAGCTGCACCAGCCGCCCCACTCCAGCCTATCCGTCGAGGGCAAGCTGAAGATCAGAGCCACTGTGTGAGTTGACGCCCGTGCAGGAAGTGGCAGAGAGCTTGTTGGTGGGGACTTGTAGATATTACTGCTGATATATAAATGTCATTGTACTTCTATAAATGTTACTGTACTTCTATAAATGCTACTGTACTTATATAAATGTATTTGTACTGTATATGAAATGAAGCTGTATGTAAACTCCCTTTTCACCAGAGACTGTGGAAGCGATGTTCTCTTCTGCAAGTTCTCCCCCGATGGTTCGGTGGTCGGCGCTGCTCTCAGGTCAGGTCAGGTCAGGTTCTTCACCCAGGCTGGAATGCTCTCCAACACTCTGCAGGTGAGGGCAAGCGAGGTCGGACCGGGTCTCCGAGAACTGGAATTCAAGTTTAAGGGCTGCAGAGACGGTGCATAAGGGTCGAAGTGAAGGGGTGTGAGGGTCGCAGTGAAGAGGTGTGGGGGTCGCAGTGAAGGGTTGTGAGGGGGGGGTCACAGTATATGGAGGGGGGGGGTTCCGCGGTGAAGGGGCGTGAGCATCCCAAGTGATGGGGCGTGAGGACCGCTTTGAGGGATGTGTCGGCCGGAGTGAAAAGATGTGGCTATGTGTTCGTGTATTCAGACCCCGGAGATGACTAGCTCCAGCCATCAACGTGGAGGGAGTCAGGTGACGCCACACCTTCACCCAACGCTGCACTCAGCATACTGAGTCCTCTTACCTGGTCCACAGTCTTGCCCTAATCTAGGTAGATTCAGACTTGAGCATTTTCACTTTTAATAATGCTGCCTTGGATGCTCCAGCCCATGTAACACACAGGCAAGACAGGTGTTGGGAGGCCAGCCCACGTAACACACAGGCCTACCAAGTGTTAGGCCTGCACATGCATATTCTTCACATTGTCAGCAGACCGTTGACGCTGTCCTAAATATGATTAATTTCCAAAATAAAAATATAAACTGGGCCCAGGAAAAATAATTTTGGTGGAAACAAATTGCTAGCGTATCAGGTTGTACTCCTAACCTAACGTGTTCAGCCTCTGTGAACATACTGGGAGGAACAAACTCCATGTCCGTGCTGGTGGCTTTACAAGAACGCACCATGTAATCCCCAAAATATGTAATAGAATATTACTAAGAAACTTCATGGACACAGAGACGAATACACACTAAATATAACATAAGTGTTAGTCATTTGCATACTCTACAATAAAAACTATTGAATGACAATATAACTATAGGGACGTGAATTTGAAAAATGAATTCTACATGAGAAGATTCAGGGGATGGATAGGCTGGGCCAGACTCTACGAACGCAGCTCATGTAGCATCTGACTTCATCAGGATTTGTATCGCTTGTCAACGTTACCTCGTTGTGAGAGTAATTCCGTAATATTAAAGTGTACTAAGTGGCTTGTTGTTTAATTCTGTCTTGTATGCCTATCACAAACCACTATACAAATCGTTCATCATAAGTTGTATTTATTACAATCATATTGATATTTAAATATTACTACTATTATTACTACTAATAATAATGGTGACAGTAATGCACATCATAATGACTGTTGACAGTTACCTGGAGAGGCGAGGGCAGTGGTGCCCACTCCAGCCAACATCCCTCCTCTGGCTTCCTGGAGGCCAGCCCGATGCCCCATCCAACCACCTGTGAGTACACCTGCTTGTATGTGCTCATGGGCGTTACAAGATGCGAATGAGTGCAATGAGGTTACAGAGAAAGAGAGAGAGAGAGAGGAGAGAGAGAGAGAGAGAGAGAGAGAGANTGAAACATGCACATTTACACGTTTCGTCGAAGAGCTCTAGAACTTGTTGATGATGAAAGTTCTCTACCAAGATACTGGATATGCTCGTCGAATGAAGATGCTACACGTGTTGCTCGTGTCATGGAAATGCAGTGCCAACAACGGTTCTGCCACTGTTGCTAACAGTAATGAGGTATGTAAGGTTCAGGGAGGACACCATGATCATAGAAGATATCATGCCAACCTAACATTAAATTGAGCCGAGAACCACATCACACTGGAGTCATGGAAGACTCAGCAGTCACAACGACTCACATCAGAGGTTGTCAACAATAAAATGTTACAATTGTGGAGGAGATACCCACACCAAGGTAATGTTTGTCCTGCACAAGGTAAGAAGTGCTATGAGTGTGGAAGACTAGGTCATTTTGGTGCTATGTGTCGTTCCGCACTAAAGAAACCACATCAATAAATAAAACAATGTACGAGGATCAAGTCATAGGAGTCGATGTGGCAACACAATATTGCACCTCAAATCAAGAATGTTAATAATATACAAGACAACATTTCATTACAACCAGTCTCAGATGACAGTGAATGTGATTACATTTGTGGAGTACAAGCAATCACAGAATGGAATGATCTTCCAAACAACCCAGAGACTATAGTATACATTGCTGGATGTTGTCTCAAAGTTATCATTGACACTGGATCAAACATTGACACCATTGCTGAGTGCCACTATGAAAAATTTAAAAAACAGTTCCCAAAGCTTGAAAACTACAATGCAAACCCACTGCCTATGCTTCAAAGGTAGCCTTACCAGTGATTGGAACTTTCACTGCAGAGATTAAGTCAAAGAATGCAATGCTCATTACTACATTCCATGTTGTTAGGAATGCAAAGGAGTCTTTACTCAGTTACAAGACTTCAACCAAATTGGGGCTACTTCAGCTTTCTAATGCTGTAGCAGTGGAACTGCAAACAATGTTGATGCTATTGAAAATTACCTACAGAAAACATCTACATGTATATTGATTGGTCAGTAGCTAGGGATGGAAAGGCAGGATGTGGAGTCTTGATCAGGAGTACACTGACATCGGCACTGTAGATACTGTAACGCACGTTATGTTCCGTTATTGGGTGATTAAATACACAGTGTTTAGTGTTTCATATATATTTTAGTAGTCCTGGATACAGCATTGTCGTAGACGTTGAGACGAAGCCTGGAGCCGAGCTGAGTGAGGCCGGAGTCGCAGAGCTCTATGTGGGAGAGCGTACTGAGCGTCGTACAGTATCTGGCAAGTGTCTGCTCTAGACCACACTTGAAAGTAACTGGTGACTATTTGCTATTTCTGCCGCTTATATGCTTGGGCAACACCTCACCGGGTTGCTCTGGGCAACACCTCACCTCACCATTCTCCAAAGGTTGACAGGAATATTACAATGCATTTGGAGCGAGTATATTATTGGGATAATCTACTCGCTACAATACTGTTATTGGCCGCCGCTTAACTGACAATGTCTCTTCAACTCAGGCTGAACTCCAAGGAGTATTAGCAGGATTACAGGAAGTAGTCAAATGTGGTAAAAATGCTTGCTTCTTTATTGACAGCAGAGGAGCGTTAGAGTCTTTAAATAGCAGACGCACAGTATACAGAAGTTATCTTCTGGTATATCTTTTAAGGGTTGATAGATGTTAATCTTCTTGTTTGAGGAGCTGTTCACTTGAGACAGTTAAGCAAGTCCCAGCTGTGTCTGGGTACAAGTGACAGGATGAACAACCCAGCGGGTATTCTTCCTATTGGGGAGTGTTGTACATGCTGCTATGGCGGTGTGTCCACTCACAAGATGAGTGGCGCTGCCCAATAAACTCGCCCCTCGGGGCAAAATTTAAAAATTTAAATTTAGTATACCAGAATATTGTGATAGAGTGTAGAGAGAATGTTAAGAAATTTGAAAAAATTAGTATAAAGTAAGATTCATGTGGATCTCTTCACATGTGGGAATACTGTTGAATGAGGTAGTTGATGAGGAAGCGAAGAGAGCCTCGGAAAATATTTTTGTTGATGTTATATGTCAGATAACCTTGAAGCAAATAAAAACAAGAATCAAGATGATCCAAGAGGGTGAAGAAATGGTAAAGAGAATGGCAATGGTGGACAGTAGTAACACACTTAAGAATTATTCAATAATAAATACAAATTCGTCCTTCACTTATGGTAAAGGAAAGTCTACTTGGAAGGATTAAATTTACATGAGATTAAGATTAGGATACAAATATATCTGGTAATACGGTATTGATGTCAGTGAAAAAGATAAGGAGTGTAAATTATGTAGTATGCCGCACGCCCACACCTTAGAACATTATGTATTAGAGTGTCAACTTATTGATAACTATAGAAATAAGGAAATAAGTAGTGTACCACATCAAATTGTTTGGATGTGTGATAATGGTATGATAGACAGTATACTGTACTTAGGAGCTACAAGAATTTTGCCCCAAGAGTGTAACAATTATATGCTGTGCTTACTATATTAACCTGCAATGTTAAATGGGATTCTTGTACTGTATTGTGATTTGTGTATTTGTACTCACTGAATTTGTGCGCCCATTGAGGGACTTGAAGTGGAGGGGGGGGGGGTGGAAATAGCCTAAGCTACTCTATCCCTTTGAGATGCATTTTTTTACTTGTCTCAATAAACTTACTTCAACTTGAACTTGAATGTACCTAGTAATCCTTGTTTCATTATTGTGTATGGTTATTAATGTTTATTATTCTAATCTGCTTTTGTGTCAAAATTTCTTGCAATGTACCTGTAAACATTTTTTGTCAATTTTACTGTAATTATTCTACTTAAAATTATCTGTACCTGCAAAGAAAAGCGTAAAGTACCTGTAAACATTTTTTATCAATTTTACTGTTAATTTATCTAAAAATTTCTGTTAGTTTAAGAACTTACCCGAAACGCTATGCGTGCTGGTGGCTTTACAATATACTTAGTTCTTGTCAATATGGCTTCAGACCCAAAATAAGCACTAACGATGGGCGATGACTTGTACTTTGAGTGGGGAGTCCGTATTAACAATTGGGCCTCTACCCTTCACACCGAACTATTTGCCTTGGTCCTTGCACTGAAATGTGTACAAGTCTCCAAACTTGATACATTAATTGTAAGTGACTCCTTATCATCCTTACATGCTCTCAACTCTTTAAGACATAACTGTAACATGCTCGTGTCCGAAGCTAGACACAAATACAACAATATTATTAAGGATGGTAACAGAGTCCATTTCATGTGGTCTCCATCTCATGTTGGCCTCCGAATGCATGATAGAGCTGATAAGTTAGCCAAAGAATCTGCCTTTAAAGGAGCCGTTGAGTGTAACCTTGGATTGTCAATGAGCAATCTGAGAGCAGCAGTGCACCGAGAACTTCAACAAGATCTTGTAGATCTGAAGCAAAGTGAAATTGACACCAGTAATTCCATCTATCATCATACTATCATGCAAGAGGAGCCACACATCTATGGATCATCCAATAAAATCAGCAGACTTCTAGATGTTACTACTGCTCGGCTTAGACTCGGTTACAAGTATCTCTGGGAATTCTCATAATCTGCCGATGTAGACCTGACCAAATGTAAACTGTGTCAACAAAATTATTCGCACACCCTCCGTCACTATGTGATGGAGTGCGAAAAGATACGTGAATTTAGAGACAATTCTATAACCAATGTTCCAGCGATGTGTAAATATTTCATTCAAAATGATCTGCTACCAGAAATTTTAGCCAAATATCCCCAGTTTGCTAACTGTAGGTAGTAACTGAGTGATTGTAACCTATCCACCGCTGCCCGCTGGATGGGGGGCGGTGTGCAGGACAAACATATAAATTTTGACACTAGCTCTTCACATGTCAGTTGCTTAATTTGAACCTGTACTTGAGGTCGATCTCGAACCCATTGTTGATGTGACGACTTATATTGAATTTTGTAACTAGCTCATCAAGATCGTAACTTGCTTAGCTAAATGAATTGTGGGGTTCAGTCCCTGAGCTCATTATGTGCCTCTGTAACCCTTTCCACTACCGCAAAAGATGGGTATGGGGTGCATAATAATGAACTAAACTAACTAAACGATGCACTTATTAGTATGATAACTTGATACATGCAGCTCTTGATAAAATGAGTTCCCTGTTGGGTATTTGTGGACCTGCGTAAGGCTTTTGACACTGTCAACCACCAAAACCTTTTTCTTAAATTACATCATTATGGAGTCAGAGGTCACTCCCTGCAATGCCTCAAATCTTACTTTATTGACAGGCTCCAGTATGTTTCTGTGAATAATTCTCCCACCCTACCTTCATGATTCATGTTCTTCATGAATTTCTCCCACCCTACCCATCAACATTGGTGTTCCTCAGGGCAGCATACGGGCCCTCTCTTCTTTCTCATCTACTATAATGACCTGCCAAATGCTCCCGACACCTCAAACCATTCTATTTGCTAACGACGCAACCTTCATATATTCCAGTCCTGACCCCCTTGCTCTTAATGTCACAGTGAATACTGAGCTAAATAAAGTCCATCTTTGGCTAACTGCCAGCAAACTCACCCTCAACATTGACAAAACTTTCTATATTTTGTTTGGCAATAAATCCTCAAATCAAATAAATCTCAGGATAAACAATACCTAAATTGTAACAAAATAGATGGCAAATTCCTTGGCGTTCTCATTGACCACAAACTGAATTTCCCGGACACATTCTAAATATATCAAAAAAGTTCAAAAACTGTTGGCATTCTTTCCAAGATCAGATATTATGTACCTCGCTCTGCCCTGGTGAAACTATTACTCCCTCATCTATCAATATCTCAACGATGGTATCTGTGCTTGGGGTTCTACTACCCAAAATCATTTACGTCCTCTAATTACTCAACACAATGCTGCTATTAAGANCGAACAGAAGAACTCCAAGCAAGCAAACCTGCCAGGAGTTCAGAAATGACGGGTCCGACGCGGACATCGCCAGACCCCGAAAAACCAATTGGCAGGCAAGCAAGGAACCAAAGAAGGCGGCGGGTTGCCGCCAGAACCGTACCCGAACCAAGAGGTACGAGCAACTGCAACAGACCGAGACAAAGAGCACACCACAGGACCCAGGCCGAAAAAAGCCCAAGAAGCCAGGAACACACATAGAACACCCCTGCGGCAGAGGAGGAAAACAAGGAACGCACAAGCAAGGAAGTGGTAAACGACCACGCCCCCCAACATAGCAGCAAGTGCAGGCAAAACAGACAAAAGGAGATGCCAGGAAAAACGACAGGGGTGAGACAGTACGAAAGAGCAGAAGCATAAAAACCCCAGGATAAGGACACGCCACCGCAAAACACGGTACTAAGCACACGCGCAGTAGTAGCAACAGGCACCACCGCAACATGCCACAGGTAAGAGCAACTCGCTTCTGCAAAGGCAGAGAATGGAGCAGACAGACCCCAGACAGGGCCCACGGAGACACGACAGAACCCAGCAGGCCCAGGAACCCGCATACCAGGCGACCGACGGCGGAGAAACCCTGCTCAAAATCGGCAGGATGGGGAACTGGGAGCTCACGTACACCCCAAGCCTGGCCAGAGGCCAGGCTAGACCGGCCAGAGGAAGGCCCACCAGGCAGCCACATGGAGCGGCCTGCAGGCCCACAGACTCCCCACAACAGGATGGCCATAACTAATTCGAAAGCAAGCTAGCGTGCCCCGGAAGTCCACGGATGGACCATAAGGGGCATAACTGGCAATCCCCCACAGTGTCAGCGTTGTTACACCTATAATAGGGTAAGTAACAATTGTAATTACGAAACCATAAGACGCTCATATCAACATACTAAGTAGGGTAAGGAAGGTCGGTGTTTTCCATGAAGTTCCGAAAAGGAAAACTATGATGTTTAGCATGTCGCCCATGCACGTAACTAATAAGGCAAGAACGACTTATTAAATTTGCGAGGACGGGTGGGTCAAGAGAGAACTGGAGAAGCACCTCCAAAGGATACCCGATCAACCAGGCTGTGACTCATACGTTAGGCAGCGAGCAGCCACGTCCAACAGCCAGGATGAGCAGTACAGGAGGCCTGGTCGACGACCGGGCCGCAGGGATACTAAGCCCCGAAGCACCTCAAGGAAAACCCCAAGGTAATTTTCCAGCAAGAAGGCGTATGCTCGCACGTAGGTCTTTGAACAACTGCAGACCTCTGAAGGATATACAGTGTTCCCCGATGGTGCCTATAGCACCACTGCACTCCACTGGTACTATCCCGCAAGTTCTACCAGATAAGCGGGACCCAAAAACCAGAGTGCAAAAACCTTGCAAGCACAGCCAGGAGCCCTACCAGGCGAGTACAGAAACCAACACCACAACCCCCACACCTCATAACACTAACAAAGGTGGAACCCCTGAATGACCCTAGCATGGGTTGGACATGCACAAGAGCGGGACAGGAAGGGGTGAAAAGGGGGACAGACACTGGTGTGCGAACGGTCTCAGTCGTACAAAAAGATACCCAAATAAAGACAGGTATATAACACCGCATCCAGCACCCTGCCAAAAGACGCCAGACTGCAGAAACTCACCTGGCTAACGGTAGCACGAAGTGACACGACTCAACCGAGCCCAGAAGAACCTGGGAGCACTGACAGGTGAAGACGCCAGAGCCGGACCTGCAGGAGAGCAGGGGAGAGGCGAAGAAGGCGGCCCACACCCATGACAGAAAACCTTTGCGGCCTCCCCACAACTGGAACCCAGGACACCCCCGGAGCGAAGGGGCACACACCGCGCCAAGGGAGAAGAGCGAGAGGCGAAGCACTGGAGCAAGAAGGCGTCTAACACCAGCACTACACACCGCCCAAACCAAAACAAACTCCGCGGCGCACGCGCATGACACGCTGGCCGAAAACGCGCAAGTCTCTGCGGGAAGGCGGCAACCAGGACTACTGCACTAAAAAGAAGCCAAAAGAGTGAGCAGGAACAATAAAACCGGCCAAAGAAGCGAAGACAGAGCCCAAAATAAAGCACGCAGCCGGGCCACAAGCAGCCCAACAAGGCTACAAGTAGCCCAACAGGGCTACAAGTAGCCCAACTCGGCGACAAGGACGAGGAGCCGACAGACGTTCCAATAACGCGGGAAGTAGCGAAACACCTTCCCGAACCCTCGAGAACACTGAAGCCAAAACCAGTCCCGAAGGCACACAAAGGCGCAGGTGCACCCGAGACCAGGAGTCACGTAGAACCCCCAAAACGGGGAAACATGACGAAAACACCGTCCCAAAAGGGGGTGGGGGGAAACATCCACCCACAGGACGGAACCAACCGACTCAAAGGCCAAGGAACCGAGCCCGGGGAGGGGCTGACACCCACTCTAGGTACAGTGCTGAAACAACCACTGGAGCCGGAGCACATAACCGGTGCCTATAGCATCAGCCGAAGAACTGCTGGGTGGATAGCCGGCGTGGGAGGTCTGGGGCTCCCCCTTCCCCTGCGCAGACAGCGGCGCGGTGACGTGTGACGTCATACTAGTTTGCTTGTTTTTCTGTTGGGGAGTTCTATCCACTAGTTTGGCTTTTGGTAGCAATTTTAACCAGAATAGGGGTTTGTTTTGGGGCGCTTACCTTTCTGGGTGCCTGTCCCGGTCGATGGCAGACATAGAATGCTTCCAATCACACGGGGGCTTCTATAGGCCATTGCTCCCCTTGCCTCTCTGAGGGGGCCCGGTTCTGGCCGTGGTCCCCGGTAGGCCTAAGAACTCCATACACATGACTGATGCCAAAGTCTGACATTAGCATATCAGCCTGGGATAGCTCCGGGGAGCCGACGGGGCTCCCCCCAGAAAAGTGCAGTTTGTGAGGATACGTAAGCAAAAAATTAAAAGTATAATGAATTAATTAAATGCCTAATGAAATTATTACCTGAAGGACTATAATAACATCACCCGGCTCGACTCCTGGCATCTGATCGCCTTCACCACGGAAAGTAATTCTCTGTTCGTCTTTCATTCCCTTATCTACATGTACCTCCAACAACTTTGTTTGTGGGGTAACCTTGCGGCCCATACATACTTGGCATCGATCACGTTCATTGATTACTTCACCTGGAAAAAAAGGCAATCATTAACCTTTGTCTTAATAATGTTTATGCATGTCTATACAAATAGAAATAACAAAGTTATACTCAATAACTTATTACTTGTTCATCAATTTTTTTTCTTCATAACTTCAAGATTCATCAAAACACGAACTCGAAACAGATGTATAAATGATTAGTGCACTAGTAAAATGCTAAAAGTCAGGAAGGGCATAAAGAGTTAATCAGCCTACCCTGAAATCACTGACAGGGATGATAAAACATAGGATAATCATCTTACTATCTAGAAATAGTAGATCTAGAAATATTTTCATTATATTTTTACAGTGGTAATTATTGAAACAATTTATGGTACTAAATTTCTTTACAGTACAACCTCAATTCAATTATCTATATGGGACCAACCCTTATACATTGCAACCAGAGATGCCTCTCCAAGACTCATTTCTCACACCTCATGGGTTAATATCAGTGAAATTTTCATTTTAACTTTTAATATAATGAACAATTACCAAGTGACTGTCTGTAAAGAAATTTAACCATATCTAGCTTATTCCTCACATCTCCAGCCTCAAAACTCATTTCCTAAAGATATTAGGGCCATACCCGAGTGAATAAAAAAACTCAAACTGCAAACAAGCCATAGAATTTTCTTTTAAATAACCTTTAAATAACTCATCAATAGCTTTCCCAAGGCTTCAATTGTTTCTTGTAATATAGTATCCATTTACACAAATAATTAAAAATGCGATTGGTGAGCGTTACCTCTCGTGCCTAATATTTCCCACGCACTATGAGTTGATTTCACAAGAGCAAAATTTTAACTTCGACTTGTCATATGAAGGACAACTACCAAGAGAACTTGTCTATAGTGTGTCTATAATTACATATAGCATTTTCCACACCCTAGACTCAAAACCTCAATTTCAAAGGAAAAAGGACCCAAATTGGCGAACAAAAACTAGGGATTCTCAAAATAAAAAATGACCGATATAATTTGGTTTTAAATACGGCTTTCTCAATGCCCTAACTGTTTCCTGTAATATTAACTCCATCTGTGAACTGTGTTCCAACATCCTAAGGAAATACACACATCCCCCTACTTCAAAGAACTCCTCTTCATCGACTCGAGCAAGTAAATTCGGCCTGGAAAGCGTGCGTTCCAACTAGAGATTTGTTGAATCAAGGTTCCACCATATTAACCCTTAAAGTGCGCATCACATCATATGACGTGCTAGGCGTTTTACCAGTCAACTGCTCTTCACGTCATATGATGTGTTGGAGTACTACGCAAGATTTAAACGGCCCGCGGATACACGGGGTTCACCACACCTTCATCAGGGCTCTTGTAAACAGACGCCATTTTTAAAAAAAATCGTGGGCCAAACTCCCGGGTGTTAGGGCCCTCAGTATCGCGTAAGCTACCAAGCCTGACGCACGCAGCATGAGCTCACAGCACTGCTGTTCAGCTTGTGACCACAGCATCGCCTAAAAATGCCAAAATATACTTGTTCATGCTATTATGTAGCGATGATATTATTACAGAGGACCCCTGACTGTGATAAAAGTGACCAGGGTTCTGATAATAGCAGGATTGCGATGATATTTAGCGCTGTGCGCCATGGGGGGAGGAGTAATGCTGTGGGAGGGAGGGTGGTGGCGATGTTTTCTGACTGTGTGTGGCCACTTTTATTGACTGCACTCAGCATACCAGCTTAGTGGTTCGCTATAGTGAACACAAATGTAGATACTTATATATAACGTGTGTATAGAGGGTATAAACAGCAAGAGAAGGTTTGGAGCCGCCATTTTGGTGAGGGCGGTGGCGTCGTGCAGACGACGGTGTTGTTTACTGGATACCACGATCGTCTTTGGGCACCATACCAGTTTATTTGTACAAGTATGGTGAATAAAACAGGTAGATATTTATTTATAATGTGTGTATATAGCGTAATAACATCACACAGTATTGTTGGAGGAGAAATATTAGTGTGTGTGGCCTTGAGGGAGGCAGCCATCAGCTGACTGTGTTAGGTCCTATGTCTTTGTGCATTTACTCACCATACAAGCTTAGATGTACAGTTATGGTGAACAAAACGTGTAGATACTTATATATACCATCTGTATATAGTGAATTATAGCAAAAACAGTATTGTGGGAGGAGAATGTGGGCGAGTCAGATGACTGGAGGGAGGGCGGGAGTGGCTGGCTGGTACACGGCGGTCACTCCTCGTTAATTTTTGACTCATAATAGCTACTTAGTGGTTCGTTATAGTGAACAAAACATGCAGATACTTATATATAACCTGTGCTTATAGTGTAATAACCGACAAAGTATTTGTTCACTGATTGATGAACATAACTGAATCAACAATATGCACACCATATTTTTGAGTACAGCAATGATTCACTCATTTTATTATATAAATATATCAAACTACACACTATTGAATAATATTACAGCAAAAAAACTATGAAACATCAATCAGAGACATTGAAATAATTAGATAATTATCTCTTTGTGGCAACTCTGGCCTGACAGCTGGCGAGCAACAGACCGCCTGGGACGCACGCTGAGTCAGCGCCTATAATTTGCCAGACTTCCCCGCCCTATAGCGGGCAATATATGGCACTTACGATTTTTTTATTATTTTTCCCGTGATCAGTGAACACAAATTAACAGGTTAGGAAGAAAAAATAATTTTTTTTTTTTCAAAATGACATGCGCCTGTGCGGATAGCAGGATATTAGACCCCGAGCATGTTAAGGGTTAATTGCCATTAAATAAAAAAATCATTAATTCAATGGATCATCTCAAATGTTCATGGTGGGTCTATACTATGTTGAAGAGCCTCATCTCCTGGCCCATGAAGCTCTAGTTCAAGACAACGAAGCTGTAGTGTTGGCGCCCGCGCTGGTGTCGGCCATGGTATTGGCACCAGAACAAGCAGCACAGGTGAACTTGTGTGGGAGGATTTTGTCTCTCATATACCAACATTAGATCAAACAGTTGATGGTGTTACACCCACATTCCCCTATACTGGTGGTGATATGACTGAATATTTTAGGTATAGTCGATGAGCCACTCATGTAGCATCTCGAGACAAAACCTGTCTGTACGTGGTTCGTTGAATGTAAAGTTGCATTGTGTGAAGTTGACTGTTCTACTTCTGATTATATTACACTCATGCAGTACTGTTTATTATGATGTATATGGTCTGATGGTGTAAAGTGTACAAGT
>WNGS01004374.1:3474016-3499583 GCA_020271785.1 Procambarus virginalis
AAGTTGTAAAATTGAACATGTTTTATTGGGAATATGAACAATGTTTGTGGACACAGTGACTTGTAACAGTTCCCTTGAACAATACAGATGTTGTGCTGTATAATTATAAACCCAATGAATATACAAAGAATAAGCAAGAAAACCTAAAAAATACATTACAATTAGAGTGCAAAGCAAAAACTTGTGGCAACTCTCTTGTTGAACCAGCCTCACAAATGCCTCCGCGAGTCTCCGGGGAGACCACCCGACCATGACTCCACATTTTGTGAACACCACTGTGGCCAAAATGTTAGTTTGCATTTATTTCAACATAGTGATCAGGGAAGGGTATTAATTTTGGAATGAAATAAATATTTTGGAAATATTTTTTTCTGAGCAAAGGGGGCTTGTCATTTAATTAAGGTTAAAATTAATTAAGGTAATCACAGTGCAATGGTTAACCTTCTAAATCAATGAATACCCACCAATCTCTCATGCCAGGATATAAACATTTCACTTGTGCAAGGCAAATTTAGACAGCTTATGCAGGCATGGATAAATAAAAAACAAGATAGTGGAATTTTATCAATTTAAACAATAATAACCAAACTTCAGTTTGTTTTTAAAAGCCAAACTGTGTGTAGTTATATAATAGGTTCATGTATTTTTTTAACAGCTAATACAAAGTCAACATATAAGTTGATGTGTGCATACCATTAACATTTACATGCACTATCTAGCATAGGTGTTGGTATTATATATAGCACCAATTCTACGAGTACATACAATGGCTTTGCTGAATGAAGTAACAGTTGGTGAACATTATCCCACCTTCACCATCACAATCTGACAACGAGACTGCATCTGTTGCACCATTCCTGGGCCTAGTTGGGTAATAGTACTTGATTCCGCGCCCACTGCATGTTCGGCAGGTTGTAGAGCTCCAGCTGGCCCACCCTCCCTTTTAAATAAATGATTGAAACTGAAGACATTGTAAAATATCTTTTTTTTACATCTAAACTTTAGACATAAGGCAATGCTGCTTGTATGTAAGAATGATGAATACAAATTCGAGTGTTGACTTTCATGTTAGAGCATGTTATTCAAATGTTTATTCCATAAACAAAACCTTTAATATTAAATACTCTGGAAATGAAATGCTTAGTAATAAAAGGTTGTTTTATTACTTATTATTTATATTTGTTTTATTTATTATTTATTTATAATTAAAATTATAAATAAATAAGACATCCTTTTGGTGAATAAGTAATGACTAACAGGAAATATTTCTACAAAATTTATGCAGTTACAAAAATATACCAAGCAACAGATTGCTTTTAATTCATTCATTATTAAATATCTCCCCATCCTCTCAAGTTGACCAAACCACACACTAGAAAGTGAAGGGACGACGACGTTTCAGTCCTTCGTGGACCATTCTCATGTTGATTGTGTGAGAATTCAAGTCACACAATTGACTTGAGAATGGTCCAGGACGAACCGAAACGTCGCCGTCCCTTCACTTTCTAGCGTGTGGTGTGGTCAACATTCCAGCCATGTTATTGTGACTCCTCATCTGCATCCTTTCAAGCATTCACTTCACTAAACTAATGTACTAAACTGCATGAACCTAACCCGAGGACCCACGAGTACAAAACGGGTCAAATTTTTTAAGCCGCTATGATTTTTAGTACGTTAGTTTAAAATTAAAACTATCTATATTTAAAATAAACAGTAGGTCGAGAGCGTCCCATCACAATGCTTATGGTAAACCTTATCCACTACTTTCCGTGGAATATGACCCACCAATTGTTTAACCACTAGGTACCCAATCACTGCTGGATGAACAGAGGCACACAGTTAAGGACTGGGACAAAGTCAATCCTCCCCAGCCAGGAAAAGAACCTCGGGCAAATTGCTTGAAAACAGCAGAGCGTATGTGTTACCACTGCACCACTGATGCATTAGGGAGATTTATACATCAAAATGTGATTTACTGTTCAAGAGAACAGGTTGATCTCCCACTTTATATCGAGTAGGGAGGCATCAGCCTGTAGAAAAATGGCATGCATGCATGCACACACTCCCCCCCCCCCTCCCCATCCCACACAATCCCCAGGAAGCAGGCTGTAGCAGCTGTCTAATTCCCAGGTACCTATTTACTACTAGGTGAATAGGGGCATCATGGTGAAAGAAACTACCCATTTGTTTCCATAACCGCCAGGAATCTAAGCCAGGAAATCAGGACTACGACTCCCCCCCCCCCCCAAAGCATTGTCCACTCAGCCACAAGGACACTGTTTTGTTCACTCAAACCTACTCAACCCCATTCAAATTTCTGAATGCACACACATTCAGTCCCACCTCTTCTCTTTCATCAGCTTGCTAATAAATATGGTAAAGAAAAATAACATATTTACCCTCCACATGCTGTGCAGATAGTATTCTTAGAAAGCTGTAATTTTGAAACTTTGCCATTATACAAGTCTTCCAGTGAAACTCTGAGGAAGTAAATAAAAATAGAAAAGTTAGATTGCATGAAATGACTGAGGAAAGCATCCCCAGATCCCAATAGTGGCCTCCAATACAAATTTATATATATTGTATTTAAAAAAAAAAAAAAAGCCTCTAGCACCATCCAGCTCTCACTAAAACATTAAGGACAATATGTCTTGGAACCTTCAATACAGTACTGTACTTTACTTCTTTCAACTAATGAAAACTTTGGATCCTAACACAGGTTACCCTAGTAAACACTTGTGTCAAAATGTAACCCAGACCTCGGCTTTGTGGCAGATTTAGCCCTGCACACTCCAAGACACCACCACCACCTCACTAACAGTGCTGGTCAATATAAAATTATTCAAATTAATTTTCATAAAACCTTTGACCTCACTTGTTGCCCTGAATAATTGTCAATGCATATCATGGACACGACATTTTAAAACAGACCATCTTCAGACCCCGATTTTACCTGTATTCCTGCCTGTAAGTGTGTGAGGGAGGGAGGATTAGCTCTTGGAACTCGCTTTCAGTTTTGGGTATCAAGTGAAATTTAATCTTAGAACTGTCATATCTACTTTTTAATCTTCTAAATCAATGTATAATACTTGAACATACTTGCATAGTTTCAACATAGTCCTTTGCATACTTGCTGTTAACAAAAACAAAGGCATAATAGTGACAATCTCATATAAAATCTGTCATATTAAACTTTTATTTTTTGTTATGGTGCCAGACCCACCGGGTAGTAGTGGATATATGGAACCTGTGGGCCATTCGCAAAGCAACAGCCTGTTGGACTAGGGTATCATTCAATCAATCATGGCTCAAGGCCAGGCTTGGAGTGAACAACTCCCAGAATCCAATCTATGTATGCTCCAGGCAAAATCAAATACAACAAATGAAGTAATTAATACAACATTACAATTACAAGATAATTCATAGGTGGCACATGACTGCTTTCTTGTACCTTGAGAAACACTAGGCTTTCATTATAGTTGTATGATATTTCACAAATTGTGTTATATAAATATAATGCAACAAGTTGATCATGCAAATTTTAAAGCACTTACAACCTGCAAAACTAGTGCCCTCCCACATGACCACACATGCACACCAACAACAGAATATCAGGGGAAAGAAAATGTATAAAGGTACAGTACTTACTTTAGCCTATGAACAGTATTTTCCCCTCTTCTTGGCCCTCTCCTTTGTGCGTGTCTAAGGCCTCCTCCACCAAACCCACCAAATAGTCCACCAAATGGCCCACCTCCCCCAAAGAAGTGACCAAAGAGGTCCTCTGCCCCAGCAAAGCTGTTGTCTCCTCCTTCCTGACAATGAAATGTATTTGTTTTTTTGTTAGAATGATTATATAAAATTATGAAATAGTTTAAAAAGTTATTGTACTGTGCATATAATTTTTTTTCTGTAACATGTTTTTATAATCAGAACAAATACTGATGCAGTATATAGAGACTAGAATATCACAATGTTTCTTTTTGATGCAAATTACTTGTTACATTGGTTAGCTCATATTTGACTGAAACCATTAAACTTGGTTTAATATTAATTTATTTAAATATTCAGGGCTAACTACTGGCTAAATGGAGTCATTCAGGTAGTTGGAAATTAAAAAATTTTATAATTAAATAGTTTTGCCAAATATAAATTAACCTGTATGTTAAGCTTTCATTCATGTAAATGGAAATATTTCTTCCAAACTACCAACTATTCTTTTGGAACATGTAGCCAAACTGGAAGTATAAATATTTTGGACGTTAAGAAGATTAGATTAAAAAACGTTAACAAACAATGAGGAAATCATTAAGGGACTGCATGACTATGGGACCTCTGCCTGGAAAACACTACACTAGGAAACTCCTGTGTATTGTAGAATACAAGAGCCGATTCTGGGAAGAATGCAATACAGTTGCATAGGAAAGAAGAATAAAGGCAACTACAAGAAAGTGCAGCTGGAAGATAAAGAAAGCAAGAAGAGAAATATAGGGTAGCGCAAGGTAAGAAAACATTATCTTATGAATATCTTAAGTCCTTGACAACTACAGTGTCAAAAGACAGGAGGAATAGTGCAAGAAGGTAACATTCAGTATAAACGAGGAACTGGAAAAGCAGATACCAAGTAATGCAAGCATTACCAAGTAATGTATTGGTAGGTATGCCATACCCATAAGAAATTCAGAAGCATAGTCAGACATTTAAGAACTACCAAATTCCCTTTTAGCCTTCCAGTTAACAGAATCCATACACCTTACCAGTTAACATTCCTGCTTTACTACATTGGACATGATCATAACCCTCCTAGCTGTCCCATTTAAATATAAATTCCTGTGCATATTTTACATTTCAATATCATTTCTCCTCTTCTGTTATTAACATTTATTCACAGCCCCACATGCACCAGTATCGGGAGCAATTTGTTTGGGCCCTAATCCAGTCCAACTTCAATGCATCTATGCTTTCTCGACCACCTTGCATCATACACGTACGTGTTAATATCCCAGCTTTCATACTACTGTACTACACACAACTTTACTACTACATTATAACATGTTAATTTTATAGCTATGACAACAACCTTTTCCATAAATACCATTCTTTCCTATAATATATACACCCTTGTATTTTTCAAACAACAGTTTTAGTCCATTTGATTTGATTTCAAAAACCTAAAACCAATACAGTACCAACATATAGGAAAAACAATTGCATATATGCAGACAATATTTTCACTTATTGCACTGCTAATTATGCAAATTCATACACAACCATTTTATATTGCTCAAGAGCCAGAATTTGTACCTTACAAATCAGTAAGGTACATGGTCCATCATTCACTTCCAGCTTGTCATCTGCCTCTTTTGTCTGAATGCCTTATTAAACATCTCAAAAAAGCTTACCCAAACATCCATCATAATATTGTTGCAAACAATGTTTACTTACCTGGAGTCCTTTCATGCCATATCGATCATAAATCTCACGTTTCTGGGGGTCTGTAAGTATTTCGTAAGCAAACGAGATCTCCTTAAACTTATCACCCGCTGCAGGGTTTTTGTCCGGATGACATTCCTTTGCAAGTTTGCGGTAACTCTGAAGTGAAACAGATTTTGGAATACTGTAACTATATGCTCGTCAATACACAAGATAGTATGTACTGCAATTATATTGGTCTGTGTAAAATTATTAATTATGCCAATTTGCACTCCAAATTATACCAGTACAGTTTTATCCAATTAACAGCTTGGGCAGTGGCAGTTTTGGTAGTTTGTAGTGGTTGCATTTGTGTGCCTCATCTTATGGTGACAAGCAAGGTCTAGCTCTTCTCCCTGCCTTCTAGCCTTTCTGGGGAATTAAACTTTGTCATTTTAGTTTTATGATATCTGCTCTGAGATGTGAACCGAGATGGTTTCCACGACTTCATTCTACCGTGTTCATCCATACGAGGTACAAGCATTTTCACACACAATTCAGAATTTCAAGCACCCACCAAGATATGATTGTCCCATTCTCTAAATTTAGCTTTTTTTTTATTAAGTCAATCACATATTTTATGAAAAACAATCACACACTGACAATCTGAACTACAGTACTGTATTATTGTAGCTGGATGACTCCCTGTAGTGCTCAAGAGAACTTTAAAATGCCTTCAAAGGATACCTGATCAACCATTGTATTTTTCTTGTTTACATGTTTTATGGTTTTATATAATCACAAATGCCTCCAGCAGGCATCTCTATTACAATACATCTCAACATACAACTAATTGACCTTGGCCCCCTATAGTTTGGCAAATTATGTAGCATTGTGTACAAAGGATTCTCCATTAACGGCGAACAGTATATGGACCTCAAGGCTCGTCATAGCGTACCACGCAAAACACTGGCCTGGAAACCACAAGCACACAGAATTGCTGGTATAATAAATGGAATGGATAAAACAATGGTTAATCTATGGTTAATCAACTGGATAAGCACCTCCAAAGGATACCTGATCAACCAGGCTGTGACTCATACGTCAGGCTGCGAGCAGCCGCGTCAAACAGCCTGGTTGATCAGTCCAGCAATCAGGAGGCCTGGTCGACGACCGGGCTGCGGGGATGCTAAGCCCCGGAAGCACCTCAAGGTAGGTAAGGTATCTATGGGGGGGGGGGCACTATTGTTGTTCTGTTGCTCAATCATTGTTCTGCATGTAGTTCTTTCAATATTAAAAAATATTAAACAAATTGAATACTTCCTTCAACTTTATATACAAGATTTCAAATTAATGAAATTCCAATATCGATATCCGATTATAAAATTTTAATAACTAGGAGTTACACTATTTAACCATTTCTTGTATGATTTGGGGAGAAATGAGAAACATACCAAAATTTCAAACTTTTTGTGAATAAATATTTTTGGAAATGGTGTCATTTAAAAATTAATACAATTTTATGTATAAGTTATGTTATGTAATAAGAGATGTCAAATCTTGGCAACTGTAGGACATAAAAGTAAAACCAAATTTCCCTAAATTTCTCGTGAAAAAATACCCTATGACAATGCTGGATTTGCTTATGAACCAAAATTCAGTAAATCATGATATGACCCATCACGAACAAATCCACAAGGGCCATGATGAGGTTGCGAACCCACGTCCGGGATGATCCCAGACTCACCTTAGTCGACTGCGCCATGATATGGTCAAAAGAATTGCACCCATGAGTGCTATTGCCCTCACGTAGATCTTGCAGCCACTCCGAGAGACAAACCGGAGTTTTACACAATTCCCCCATGCACCCAGGCTATGTCAAGAAGCTGTTCTACCTCTTCGCCCTTACTTCAATATACACAGAAATCACAATAGTGTGATACATCAAATGAACAAATCCACATGGGCCGTGTGAGGGCAGTAGCACTCCCGGTTGCAATTCTTTTGACCATGTTGTGGCGCAATCGACTAAGGTGCATCTGGGATCATCCCGGACGTAGGTTCGAATCCCTCATCACGCCCCTTGTGGATTTGTTCATTTGATGTATCACACTATTGTAATTTGTGTGTGTATTGGAGAAACACATCATCTATGGATTAAAGCAAGAACAAAATCCTAAATAGAATAACAAAACTGAGTAAAATGTCACGAGGATCTATTTTATAGGAGTCAACCTTTCTTATGATTGAGTACCAATTTCCTATAATACCAGTACGTTATCATTAGAGATCACACACCATGGCATTAAATTTGAGGATACAAAGGTATACTTAAAATTATATTGCAGCCTTGCCAAGGGATTATGAAACTCACAAATAGTCAATATAAAAAATAATGTTCATCGGTCATTGAAAGCTGTATAGCATTCAGCAGCTGCAGTTAAAAACGTAAGGTAATTATGAGTATAGTGCATTAAGCCAGTATGGCTATAGAACAGTTGCACTAAAAAAGCCATATTAATAATCAAATGACCATTAGCTTCAAGGAAAATACAGTAAAGTTGTCCCTGATCTAAGCATTATATTACATTACAAAAGGTTCAGTGAAGTGACAAATCAATCCAGGACTAAGTCAAGTCTCATACCAGGAAAAGATGAGGGCATCAGGAGTAACAACAGCAAACAAAGACATGCCAAACCAGTTCTAACCAAAACAAAACAAAATGCCAAAAAGTTAACCAAAACTAATTCTTTAACTCAAACTAGCAAAAGAAATGCCTGAAACGCTTTGCATAATAGTGGCTTTAGGCATTGTATGTACTAGCTCTATCTATAAATCCATCAACTTTTGTATCTCGCCTTGTATGCATGTACTTTACCTGAATAAATATTTGTATTTGTAAATAGCCCAATTAAAAATATACTCTAGTAATGTTTATGCAAAGTTTTAAACGCAGATTCACTGTTACTCCATAATTTGCTGGTGGAAAAATAGTCTCAATACCCATAAGCCAAACCGTAGGACAAATAAGACGTTTCTCCAACAAAAAGAGTAATAAACTCATACAACTGTTTACCACCCACCACAGCTGGCTTCCTGCACCACACTACGTGATTACAAATAACCAACAGGAAAAAATTCATGAAATAAATATGGTTAACTTCCATAGTTTCTGCAATCACAAAACCCAGAATATAAGAATTGCAACTGCACAAGGCCAAGTGGCCACACAACCACAAGTCCCCATACATTATCCAAGGTAAAAAAAAAAAAAATATGTAATTAAAACCATAAAACCATAAACTATCCTTTTATCTTCCATTCCCCTGACAGTTCATGATGCAATAATAGGAGAGGGGGGTCTATATACTCAAAATTTCATTCAGAGCCCAAAACTCTTCATAACCCCCACCAACAGTTTCAAAAATTCATCAAGTTACACGTTTGTGTAAAATCTACATGTAAGAGGCCCCGAGGCCAGCACCCGTGGAGGAGGCCCTGGGCAGCCCACCTCTCGCCTTCCCAACCTTACCTTACTCTCAACTTATCTCCTTTTACCCCGTAGTTAATAATACTAGCTGGGTCTCGAACCCCCCTATGAATACTTTGGTTCACTCTCCCTACAGTACTACAATGGGGGGGGGGTGGGGGATCATACGGAGGAGCCGCCACTAAGATAATACTCAAGAATTGGCTTTCAGGAGGCGGGGGAGTCTTGGTCCCCGGGGCCTGGAGGAGCCTCCTCGCGCCCCTCACTTACTCTGCGGATCTCAGCGTCTGAAGCACTTCGGGAGACGCCGAGAACATCGTACAGTTTGCTGTCCGCCATTCTGCTGTCTGCTCTCTGGTCACTCAATAGACGCCGAGTGGTCTGCCAGCCTCGTGCGTGTACTCGAATATTCCACCCGCCAGCCGCCGCCACAAGCACCTTCCTCCGCCGCGTGTGGGATCCGGTGCTCTAAGTCGCCCCGTTGAAGGTTCTTGGCACAACTCGGCCGACCCGACACCTTTTACTGCACACTCCGACACCCTTTCCCTCGGCCAAGTCGGTTCATATTCTTCATAGATTTATCCTGTGTTCCAGAATACGGATGATAAATTAATTAATTGAATGTTTTAGCTTATTTTCAGTTCATATTTCTTTTTCTGTTTAAGAGACTTAAATCGCTGTAATTATTATCCACAACAAAAGATTGTAACACTGAATTATTATTATCTTCATATTTTTTCTTGCATATCATATTGTGTATATGTATATTATGTCTGAATTATGTTTTCTCTCATATAGTCTAATTTATATACATAATTAATAACTTCTTATATATTGATTGTGACATGTTCTTGTTATATTAGTTTTGGGTTTCATTTAACTTCTAAACTTTTCTTTTGCTGCGACAGTTCTTAATTTTGATATACCCGAGGGCCACTAACTCTAGTGGCCTCAACAAGTATAGGAAGCCAGCGGCTTGTCGAAGGTCCCCCTATTTGCCTTGATAATCTTTTCCAGGTATATTTTACAACTCAACAGTTTTGGCAGTTACGGATTCGACGGGTAGGCGGTTCCATGGTTTAATAACTCTGTGGGTGAAAAAGCATCTCCTGTTCTCAGTCCTACATTGTGGCTTGTTGAGCTTCAAACCGTTTCTCCTTGTTTGTGTTACATAAGACCTGAAAAAAATGTCTGGATCAATATCTTCTAACTTGTTCAGTAGTTTAAAAGTTTAAAAGTTATAAAAGCCACATTTTTTTGTTCATTTGTGTGTGCCTTAGTTACATCGTGTGAGCGGTAGTGGAAAAAGTTAGAGGGACATATATACATTTATGTATGAGCTCTAAAATTGAACCCCAATTCCTAAATTTACCTAAATTTACCCAAACATTAAGCCAATTCAATTCAATTCAATTTCTTTCTTTATTATGCACCCCATACCCATCCCGTGGGCGGTGGTGTAAAGGATACAGAGGCACATAATCGGTTCAGGAACTGAACCCTCTAGCTCGTTTAGCTAAGCAAATAACAATGTTTGACGCTAGTTACAAAATTATCAATGTTGTATACACATGTACACACCCTCATACATACATGTACATATATATATACGTATACACATATACATACACATACATATCTAATCACCCACACAAATACACACATCAAGAATCTTTGTGTCACAAGTGACACAAAGAGGTGTCACAAGTGACATTACAAGAGGCTCACAACAGTCACTATACAAGGCACTTTACATCTATAGTGAGTCACACAGTTACTAGTCTTGCTCCACACCCACCCAACTGGGCGGCAGCTTTACAGTCATGTGCATGCATTACCGACAGTAAGCAAATTTTGGATACTTCGCTAAAATTTCGGGCAGCACATCATTGTGAATGAAGTACTTACACATTTCTTGGACACTATTGATGGTGTTATCTCTAAATTCCGCAATTTTTTCACATTCCATTATATAATGACGCAAAGTATGCGAATAGTTCTGCTGACAGAGTTTACATTTAGTCAAATCTACATCAGCAGATGTTACAAACCCAGAGGTACATTTAGCAGGATTACAGGAAGTAGTCAAATGTGGTAAAAATATCTACTTCTTTATTGACAGTAGAGGAGCGTTAGAGTCTTTAAATAGCAGACGTCCAGTTTATCAGAATATTGTGATTGAGTGTAGAGAGAATGTTAAGAAATTAGAAAAAATGGGTATAAAGTAAGATTCATGTTGATCCCTTCACATGTGGAAATACTGTTGAATGAGGTAGTTGATGAGATAGCCAAGAGAGCTACGGAAAAAATTCTTGTTGATGTTGTATGTCATTAACCCTGAAGCAAATAAAAACAAGAATCAAGATGATCCAAGAGGGTGAAGAAATGGTAAAGAGAATGGCAATGGTGGACAGTAGTACACACTTAAGATTATTCAATAATAAATACAATTCGTCCTTCACCTAAGGTAAAGGAAAGTCTACTTGGAAGGATTCAACTTACATGAGATTAAGATTAGGATACAAATACATCTGGCAATACAGTGTTGATGTCAGTGAAAAAGATAAGGAGTGTAAATTATGTAGTATGTCGCACGCCCACATCTTAGAACATTATGTATTAGAGTGTCAACTTATTGATAACTATAGAAATAAGGAAATAAGTAGTGTACCATATTAAATTGTTTGGATGTGTGATAATGGTATGGTAGACAGTATGCTTAGGAGCTACAAAATTTTGCCCCAAGAGTGTCCAATTATATGCTGTACTTACTATATTAACCTGCAATGTTAAATGGGATTCTTGTAATGTTATTTGTCTATTTGTACTCACTGAATTTGTGCGCCCCTTGAGGGACTTGAAGCAGAGGGGGGGGGGGGGGGTAAATAGCCTAAGCTACTCTATCCCTTTGAGATGTATTTCTTTCTTATCTCAATAAACATACTTGAACTTGAACCTTGTATGTATGTACCTTACCTGAATAAACATTTCATTTCATTTCATTTGATATTAAAGACCTGCCCGAAAGCTATGCGTGCTATTGGCTTTAAAAAAAGGTAAGAACACCAATGTTATGTACTTTTCATCCCATGTATCTTCTTGTATATAAATAAATAAATAAAGAAATTCGTTTGTTATTCCAATGCTTGTAGTCGAGAACAGTTGTAAACATCAATTAGCGCACAAGTACATGAGCGCCTAAAATACTTTGACACAAAAGACATGTACAGACAGCGTGTGGTTATTGGCTTCGTTTTTATTATTTAATATTACATATTAAATCCTTAACTTTAATATTTATTATTATATACAAATATAACTATCAGATAATAATGTAATAGGAGTTTATAAAAAACTGCCAAAAAGTCTTGTGTTTTGTGCGTTCGATCATGTTTGTGGGCATCGTGGTGTGTTGTGTTTACCCACTCCTACCAACACTCCGTAGGATCCACTCCTACAACAACAACAAACATGGCGTCAACGATCGAGAGCAAGGTAGAGGAGCGGAAAGATACCAATGAAAACCCGTCGATAGAGAAAAGGTAAGTGTCTTTATGAATAATAAACCCTTGTTCTGTATTTATTTCATAACGAGTACAAAATTGCTTCAAGTATGGTGTTCCTTTCCTCAGATGAGTGACCTTAAGAGTAGTCGCTCTACGTCATTACTACCAGAAACCTAACAGCGAAAATTAGACCGGTAGTGAGAGAGGAAAGATAAAATTCTTGTTTTTACCATTAACTGGCAATGGAAAAGATTTTAAGCATATGATTGCCACATACAAAATTGTGACAGGAAGCTACAAAAGCTGAAAAGGAAAACTTGAAACCTGCAACGTCTAGATTCTAGAAAGGGGCCACAGACTCGAGCTTAACAAAATAAAAATTCCGAAAAATACAGTCTCTGAAGTTCTTTTTTTGTAAACAGAGTTGTGGACGGTTTGTAGCATTTTATTGGGCAGTAGTGGGGATGCTGAAAAAACCACCTCAGCTCTTTGGAAGTGTTGCATGACTGAGTATAGGCACCATGAGTGCAGCCCTCTTCCGTAACTACACTTGGGTATTACTTGCCCTGCAAGTAATATTAAAATCACTGCAAAGTGATTTTAAGGCTAAATANGTGATTTTTGAGCCGAATTCTGACTCTCTGCACCTATTTTCATTTTCAAATTACGACTTTTTATAACGAAAATATGCCAATTACTGAAAACGGCGATGGGTCATATTTTGCCCAAACCCCCCTACAGTTTTCAAAATATCTGAAATATCGGAAAATTGACACCTGAGCGTGATTTTGAGCCGAATTCTGACTCTCTGCACCTATTTTCATTTTCAAATTACGACTTTTTATACCGAAAATATGCCAATTACTGAAAACGGCGATGGGTCATATTTTGCCCAAACCCCCCTACAGTTTTCAAAATATCTGAAATATCGGAAAATTGACACCTGAGCGTGATTTTTGAGCCGAATTCTGACTCTCTGCACCTATTTTCATTTTCAATTACGACTTTTTATACCGAAAATATGCCAATTACTGAAAACGGCGATGGGTCATATTTTGCCCAACCCCCCTACAGTTTTCAAAATATCTGAAATATCGGAAAATTGACACCTGAGCGTGATTTTTGAGCCGAATTCTGACTCTCTGCACCTATTTTCATTTTCAAATTACGACTTTTTATACCGAAATATATTACTGAAAACGGCGATGGGTCATATTTTGCCCAAACCCCCCTACAGTTTTCAAAATATCTGAAATATCGGAAAATTGACCCTGAGCGTGATTTTTGAGCCGAATTCTGACTCTCTGCACCTATTTTCATTTTCAAATTACGACTTTTTATACCGAAAATATGCCAATTACTGAAAACGGCGATGGGTCATATTTTGCCCAAACCCCCCTACAGTTTTCAAAATATCTGAAATATCGGAAAATTGACACCTGAGCGTGATTTTTGAGCCGAATTCTGACTCTCTGCACCTATTTTCATTTTCAAATTACGACTTTTTTACCGAAAATATGCCAATTACTGAAAACGGCGATGGGTCATATTTTGCCCAAACCCCCCTACAGTTTTCAAAATATCTGAAATATCGGAAAATTGACACCTGAGCGTGATTTTTGAGCCGAATTCTGACTCTCTGCACCTATTTTCATTTTCAAATTACGACTTTTTATACCGAAAATATGCCAATTACTGAAAACGGCGATGGGTCATATTTTGCCCAAACCCCCCTACAGTTTTCAAAATATCTGAAATATCGGAAAATTGACACCTGAGCGTGATTTTTGAGCCGAATTCTGACTCTCTGCACCTATTTTCATTTTCAAATTACGACTTTTTATACCGAAAATATGCCAATTACTGAAAACGGCGATGGGTCATATTTTGCCCAAACCCCCCTACAGTTTTCAAAATATCTGAAATATCGGAAAATTGACACCTGAGCGTGATTTTTGAGCCGAATTCTGACTCTCTGCACCTATTTTCATTTTCAATTCCGACTTTTTATACCGAAATATGCCAATTACTGAAAACGGCGATGGGTCATATTTTGCCCAACCCCCCTACAGTTTTCAAAATATCTGAAATATCGGAAAATTGACACCTGAGCGTGATTTTTGAGCCGAATTCTGACTCTCTGCACCTATTTTCATTTTCAAATTACGACTTTTTATACCGAAAATATGCCAATTACTGAAAACGGCGATGGGTCATATTTTGCCCAAACCCCCCTACAGTTTTCAAAATATCTGAAATATCGGAAAATGACACCTGAGCGTGATTTTTGAGCCGAATTCTGACTCTCTGCACCTATTTTCATTTTCAAATTACGACTTTTTATACCGAAAATATGCCAATTACTGAAAACGGCGATGGGTCATATTTTGCCCAAACCCCCCTACAGTTTTCAAAATATCTGAAATATCGGAAAATTGACACCTGAGCGTGATTTTTGAGCCGAATTCTGACTCTCTGCACCTATTTTCATTTTCAAATTACGACTTTTTATACCGAAATATGCCAATTACTGAAACGGCGATGGGTCATATTTTGCCCAAACCCCCCTACAGTTTTCAAAATATCTGAAATATCGGAAAATTGACACCTGAGCGTGATTTTTGAGCCGAATTCTGACTCTCTGCACCTATTTTCATTTTCAAATTACGACTTTTATACCGAAAATATGCCAATTACTGAAAACGGCGATGGGTCATATTTTGCCCAAACCCCCCTACAGTTTTCAAAATATCTGAAATATCGGAAAATTGACACCTGAGCGTGATTTTTGAGCCGAATTCTGACTCTCTGCACCTATTTTCATTTTCAAATTACGACTTTTTATACCGAAAATATGCCAATTACTGAAAACGGCGATGGGTCATATTTTGCCCAACCCCCTACAGTTTTCAAAATATCTGAAATATCGGAAAATTGACACCTGAGCGTGATTTTTGAGCCGAATTCTGACTCTCTGCACCTATTTTCATTTTCAAATTACGACTTTTTATACCGAAAATATGCCAATTACTGAAAACGGCGATGGGTCATATTTTGCCCAAACCCCCCTACAGTTTTCAAAATATCTGAAATATCGGAAAATTGACACCTGAGCGTGATTTTTGAGCCGAATTCTGACTCTCTGCACCTATTTTCATTTTCAAATTACGACTTTTTATACCGAAAATATGCCAATTACTGAAAACGGCGATGGGTCATATTTTGCCCAAACCCCCCTACAGTTTTCAAAATATCTGAAATATCGGAAAATTGACACCTGAGCGTGATTTTTGAGCCGAATTCTGACTCTCTGCACCTATTTTCATTTTCAAATTACGACTTTTTATACCGAAAATATGCCAATTACTGAAAACGGCGATGGGTCATATTTTGCCCAAACCCCCCTACAGTTTTCAAAATATCTGAAATATCGGAAAATTGACACCTGAGCGTGATTTTTGAGCCGAATTCTGACTCTCTGCACCTATTTTCATTTTCAAATTACGACTTTTAATACCGAAAATATGCCAATTACTGAAAACGGCGATGGGTCATATTTTGCCCAACCCCCCTACAGTTTTCAAAATATCTGAAATATCGGAAATTGACACCTGAGCGTGATTTTTTAGCCGAATTCTGACTCTCTGCACCTATTTTCATTTTCAAATTACGACTTTTTATACCGAAAATATGCCCAATTACTGAAAAAAACGATGGGTCATATTTTGCCCAAACCCCCCTGCAGTTTTCAAAATATCTGAAATGTCGGAAATTTACTCCTGAGCGTGATTTTTTAGCCGAATTCTGACTCTCTGCACCTATTTTCAATTTTAAATAACGACTTTTTAAACGTAATATACCCCAATTACTGAAAACCGCGATGGGTCATATTTTGCCAAACCCCCCTGCAGTTTTCAAAATATCTGAAATGTCCGAAATTTAACTCCGTAGCGTGATTTTTGAGCCGAATTCTGACTCTCTGCACCTATTTTCATTTTCATATTACAAATTTTTAAACCGAAAATACCCCAATTACTGAAAAAGCCCGATGGGTCATATTTTGCCAAACCCCTTGCAGTTTTCAAAATATCTGAAATGTCGGAAATTTAACTCCTGAGCGTGATTTTTGAGCCGAATTCTGACTCTCTGCATCTATTTTCATTTTCAGATTACGACTTTTTATACCGAAAATATCCCAATTTTTTATTTAATCATCTTACCAACTAGACCTTAAACAGAGTTAAGAAGAAATAACAACTACGGCTTTTGTACATGGGTCTCAACCCCGTAAGTTATGTCTCAATCCCAACATAATCCAACAAACATCAGCTACCCTAATCGCAGATTCATAATAGTCTTATTTGTGTCGAGTGGACAGGAAGCCAGAGTGTATTCATACACGTTAAGCTAATATCGAGCTTATATTAAATTTTTTTGCCGAAATAATGGGGGGTGGTGGAGGGGAAGAGAACATTTGACAAGCCGCCGGCTTCCTGTCTCCGTCAGGCCCCTAGATCTGGAATAATCATAAGGTGAATAATCATAGCACAAGACATACGTAGGTGTGTGTGTGTGTCTCTCTCTCTCTCTCGACATTCACAGTCGGTCTATAACTATGCCAGGGGTCACTGGGGTACCCCCACATAACGCCGCCCTGCTCCCAATTGACTGTCATGCATTGTCCCTCCCACAGCCACAGGTTATGGGCTGCACTACAGCTCATAGGATGGTTATAGGCAACACTACAGCTCACAGGATAGTTATAGGCAGCATAATAAATGAACTGTACCAAACACACTTTACCTGGAGCGCCAAGAAGAAGACAATATTTAAAAATACCTGTTCAAACAACTATCCCAAAACACCCCGCCATGGGACAATATTGGACTCGTATTGTCCTTATGGTGGGGTGTTTCTAGCCATCTATAAAATAAATAGTACAAAAGTTTTTATTTATTTTTTTTGCAACAGGTTATTTATTTGTACTTTAGCAACTACAATTTTTGTAGTTTAGTCATCAATATCTCAGTGAAACTTTGATTCCCAACCATGACGGCACCCCTTAAGTGTTTGTCCATATATTGAGGATCCCTCACTAGATTAATGTTGTTTATATATTATTCGTGAAATTCTGTTATATACAGTATTTAACGTGAAACCCGGTTGATAACCACTATCTCAATCACTACTTTTGGGAGAAAAATGTATAAAAAGTGAATCACTACTTTTATTTTTGTTTATATTTAAGAGTTAGTGATCACCATTTGTAATTATAACATCATATACAAATTCTTTGTCAGCTTTCAGACTTGTCTGAAATGCTGGGCGAGTTAGTGGCTTTGTGGCATTAGTCAACACAGCCTGTAGTAACACAACCCCAACTGTACAGAAGAGTGCAGTTTTATCTGATAAACTTTCCAGAAAACTCCTCTGGCATATAAAAATAAGAGAAAAATAACATATAATAACAAATTTTAACTGATAAAGTTCTCAACAATATTTAAGTACATATTTTCATGCACAAGAAAGTCAAAATAATAACATACCACGTTATCATGATGATGATATACGGTATAATAAAATACTGAGACTATGTGTTCGCCCACATGATGCTCAATACCGTAGATGGCAAAATACAGTGTCGACAACAGTGTTATACAACACAGCGACGTCAACAACCACAATGACGAACGTTCGTGTGTGTGTCAACACACTTGTATTTGGGGAGTGTGAACCATGTGACATCATTGCTCTCGCTCGTTAGTGTGCATTTATAATGCACACTAACATTGATAGAATCTTTTAATCTAGTTTGTATGGGAAACGTAATCTTTTGATCTCTCAGGCCATTATCAGCAATAGTAACATTATTTTCAATCTTTAGCAATATCGGAAAGTTTATCGCCGTAAGTGTACTAATGTGGCAATATTAACTATTTTCTAAATCCAGAATGATCTTGCATCTTGTTAAACTTTCAAGAGAGAAGAAACGTAGTTAAGCTCCACCATAATATTTTATTTACGTATATAAAAATACTTAAATTTTCTAATTCTACTTTTTTAGTTATAATTCTTGACGACAGAGGGCTGCACGCAGTACTTTCCACACGCACCATTCCAAGACATATATCTTGACACTGAAAGATCTCGAGAAACATGAATTTACGATGCAGTTTAGTACTAATTGTATTTATTAAAAGGATAAGAATGTTTGTTTACTGTGTCGTGATGGTAACAGAGAAATAATAATATTTCTCTGTTTTTTTTCTGACTTTTATGAGAAATAATATTTCTCTGACGAGGAGGGGCGGGAGTTGGCAAGAGCGCAGGACTGACTGGGTCTGGCATCACTCGCTGCTCGACCCCCTCCCAGGCCGGGTACAGCCTTCCGTCCTCCTGCACATCTTTACTGAAACTCTCTCACAATGCCGCGTATCGACAATGATATCAAGTTAGACTTTAAAGATGTTCTCCTGCGACCCAAGAGGTCTACCCTCAAGAGCCGCTCGGACGTGAGTACTGTATAGTTTCTGAGTAATTGTTGTGTGTGTGTCGCATTGCAAACTGTTGCAGCAGACGATGGCTCGATCAGCTGACGCGAGTGTTGTGTCGTCTGCTGCCGGTATAGCATTAACTCGTACAATATTCTGCACATAAAGATTAACAGGTGTTATGCATTCTCTATAATAACGGAATAAAACATAATATCTTATCAGGTAAAGCTAACACGGTGGGGGTTTAGTGGGAAATAATTTAAATACCTGTGATATTTGGGCTGGAGGCACTAAGGCAGCGTCCCAAAATAGCTCTGCAGGTGTTGTTGCATTCCCCCCTCCCCCAGACACCCCCTCCATGGTAGACTGATGCGTTTATTGTAACCAGAACATCATTATAAACATTGGTTCATGCAGTGGGAAAACATTTTCTACCAAGAATTGGCCCGGCGCTAACGTAATTGCCGAGGCTTCGTTATATCGGTGTTTACCTTCTGCCGCTGTTCGATTCGGTGGAAAACTCCCGTCATAACGATGCCATTTCTCCTCTCTCGTGTTATATTTACCTCAACTTAGTAATTAAGTTATCAGCATGTCACTGATAACACAGGAAGTAGTCAACAGGCCTTGTGTAAACATGACATTTAAAGTGCATCCGAACATTGTCGCGTGGTATCGTACCTAAGACGCTCGTTGTAGTGGCTGGCATTAGAAAGGGGGCGATGGTTTCATTTGGGTTATTATAATTTATATTTAGTTATTATAGTTTGTGAGAATTCAATCGACTTGAGAATGGTCCAGGACGGACCGAAACGTCGTCGTCTCTTCACTTTCTAGTGTGTGGTTTGGTCAATAAGTAGTGTAATTAATTACAGTAAATTACGATGTTACGTTCCTCTCATACCCGAGAGACGCTCTCACCAGTTACCCAACATGTCCTGGAGTTATACCGGCAGACGTGTCCGTCATACCAGATTACACCAGTAGCCTACAGTTCCCAAGGAAGATCATGTCGATCAAGTTATTCTTATTGGATTAACTTCTGGTTGAATTTCTTGAGCAACATGTCAGTTCTCACTAATTTTAACGTTTAGAACTAACTCATTCTATTGTAGTTATGCAATTAGTGTTAGCCTAACATATGATTTTGTTTATATGTTCATATTGATGTTACATTTACGTTTTATCTTATATGAACTGTAGGCCTGGAATTTTATGTAATGTTCGTTTAAGCATTGTTCTAATTCGTTATCCTTCATTAAAATTGCTTCTATCCCGTTATTTCACATGCAGGAATAGTGTATTGGATTCTTTATACACATTAATCCTGAATGGCATCAGAATGAAGTATTAACTGCAATGAATGAATGGTTAAATGCAATGAAGGTATTTGTGGCCTAACCTAAAGATGTTTTAAGGCAATTAATTTATCAACATTTGTTGATATGTTTATCATTTATCAGAATTTGGATAGCGCTTTAACATATGTTGATCTGTTTAAGTTTTCTTATATGATAAATATTATAATTGCTGTATAGGTTCCAATGTCTAAATATTTAGATAAAGGCCTATATAATATAGTCATGCATTAAAAAATGTATAACTTTAATTGTTTTCACTGGTTTCCCCCCCCCCCATCAGTTCAGCTTTCAAATTACATGTATATCATGCTTGGATTAACCAATTATTGAGTAACTAGACTTGTGCATGAGAGAATAATATCACCATGTCCTAATTATTCCCTTCCAGCAAAAGGCGTATCAAGGACAATACCTCTGAACTTTAATGGTTGATGCGGCCTTGGAGTTGGCTGCGTTCGATACTCTCTACCTTATCCTCTATCCCCACCCCCGATCCACCTACTCCCCCCCCTCCCCTCTCCCTCTATCCTCTCCTCTCTCCCCCTTCCTTCACTTGTACTGAAATACATTGAAATAATGTTAGCATTTTTCTCTTTACTGGACATTTAGTATGAGGCTTAGTGTTGGTTTTCCAACTGGCGAAGGAAAGTATAACTTGACTTAAGGGTACTTTTTTGGAGGGCATCACGTGGCAGGCGGCCAGTACCCCCCCACACTCCTGCAGTAACCCTGAGAGGCGCTGAGGCGGTGTAGGGCAGACCTAACCCTCCCTCCGGCGAGTACTGGTGGCGTGTTTGTAAGCACTACAAGCACACGCAAGCACTGCGCTTAGCCATTAATACAGCAGTAAATATTTAGTAATCAGAACCTAGACAGATACAATACTCAACAGCTCTGTAAAGAGAAGCTAAATAGTCTACAACTCTGGTTTTATCTACTAGGTGTATGCGTCACATAACCACGTGGAGACGCACCCTTGGTTGAGTGGAATTAGGAAAAAGAAGATATGGATTTCCTTTCCCGACAAGCAGGAAAGCTGAAAACATGTTATGGATTAACATTTAGGAAAATATACATTTACTTTTCTATTTTGCCCACATTCGCCAAGAAAACGTTGAAATATTTGTTAAATTTGTTATTGCATGCATGCGTGTATGGATTTCTAGTCCTGTTGACTTAGATTTAAAAAGAGTGCGATATAGCCACTTTCTGGGCTGTCTGGATCATCTAACTGGGCACTGCGTAGAGTTCAGATTACAGTTAAAGTTTTTACTGGTGACTGAGAATGACTGGCGTACTTGCGCATGTTGTTGTTATAGATTCAGCTACTCTGAACAAAAAGTTCCAAGTAGCACGGGCTATGGTGAGCCCGTAGTGGACTTATTGGCACAGGAACGGGGCTGTATATGTACTATATCGTACTTGCACAAGAGGGGTGTACTTAAGTCTGGGAGGAAGCAGGTGGCGTGTAGTGGCCCAGTGTGTGATTAGACCGGATACTGCCGCGCCGTGCCACGGGATGGTGACGAGGTCTGCTGCTGCTACGCTCCCTCACCATCTATCCATCCAGCTCAGTCAAGATTGGTGATTCCTCCTTCGCGTCCTCGTTTACATTTACCACTCTAGCACACGCTTCCTATTATCACCACGACCATTAGAGATAATAAACCATAGGCTCAAGTCGAGCATATTTGAACTTTTCACTTCATTGGTTGAGCTACACGAATCACAGCATCATTATTTCCTATAGCCTTTAATACAAACAAACAAGAAGTAAAATGATATATTGACCCATTTGCCTAAAATCCATAATGCAAACAGTGTAAATTATATTTGCTCGTATTCACTTAGTCGATTGGGTGTGTTCGGTTACGTGAGTAATCCAACACGCAACGCATTGTCCGGATGCTGACATGGTGGCTTAGTCTACTTTTTGTCTATATATATATATATATATATATATATATATATATATATATATATATATATATATATTGTGGAGGTTTTTCTTTTTTTTGCCGTCACGACTGCAATGCGTACGTCGCCAATGTACATGTGGCAGACGCTTCACGAAGCTGTCGGAATTAGCAAAATAGAAAATACGAGAGCAACCGTACAGGGCCTGGGAGCAAGGTCGAGTTAGAGTCCTTGTGGGTCTCTTCTCAGACTAGCCTCACCTGGTCCTGCTCCACGTTGGTCGTTGGAATCTCCTCAATGATGTAACACTTTAAGGGACTCCTAGGGTCCTCATCAAATTTATAGTTTAGTGACTTACAGGCAACTCGGTGTTGAAGACACTTAGAGCTGAAGGCTTGAGTAATATTGGCAGTATTCAGAAGTGGTTCAACGGAAACACCGCATAAAGCTTAACAGTAGTTTATTTACTAACTTAACCACTAATACACAGGGTGCTTGATTTACTTGCCAGAGCCAGAGTTTTGTTTTGTTCCCTTTATCTCTGGTTTTGTGCCAGAGATAAAGGGAACAGATTAAGGGTTTGCTATCCTGGAGCTGGTATTGGTGATATTGTTGGAAACATGAAAGATATTATGACAGGAAATGGGAGCAAACCCATTATTTGTATTAGTGCAGGGGGTAATGATGTTGGGAGAGTTAGAAGTGAGGAACTAATACTGAAATTCAAGACAGCAATAGAATTAGTTAGGAGCAAGGGAGGAATCCCGATCATATGTGGCATTCTTCCAAGAAAGGGAGTGGGAAATGAATGGATGTCGAGGGCACTTGGTGTCAATTGCAGGCTGGAAAGATATTGCAAATCTAATGCAATATCTTATATAGACAACTGGAACACTTCTATGGAAGAAATGAAATGTATGCTCGGGATGGGGTGCATCTATCGAGAGCTGGGGTTGTTGCTGTTGCAAATTCGTTGGAAGAAGTGGTTAGAGGTGTTTGTTTGGGTTTAAACTGTTAGTAGATAGAGGTATGGGAATTGATTTGGAGGAAGGATGTAATAAAAGTATGTGTTTGCGGGAGAAAGGAATTGGCAAATGATCAGGAAAGAGAAGGGCCTCAAAATAACAATTCACTTAGGGTATATTACACAAACAGTAGAAGTCTAAGAAATAAAATTAACGAATTAAATGCTCTTGTCTGCACAGAAAAAATAGATATTATTGCACTTACCGAAACGTGGATGAATGTTGATAATAGAGAACTATTAGCCGAATATCAAATAAATGGATTTAAACTATTTCACACAGATAGATATATTAGACGAGGTGGTGGAGTAGCCATATACGTTAGGGACAATTTGAAATGTAGTCTCAAAGAGGGAATCAAAACTGAGCCACACACAGAAACTATTTGGATAGAATTAAACGAAAAAGCAAATAATATTATAATTGGAGTTATATATAGGCCACCAAATTTAGACAGAATGGAAGCAAAGCATCTATGGGATGAAATATCTAGGGCATCTAGATCTAACAGTATTTATGTCATGGGTGACTTTAATTTGAGTGGAATAAACTGGTTGAACAAAACAGGGAATAGTGAAGCAGAAGATTTTCTAGAATTAATTGACGATTGCTTTCTTACGCAACACATTAAGGAACCAACACGGGAAAATAATATTTTAGATTTAGTGTTAACTAACAGGGAAACACAAATTAATGACATCGAAATAGGGAGTGAGCTAGGGAACAGTGATCACAAAGAAATCAGATTTGGCATAGAATGGAATAGACCTGTAGGAGAAAATTCTGTTAAAGTGCCAGATTTTCGAAAAGCTGATTTTAATAGCCTAAGAAATTTTTTGGGTCAAATTGATTGGAAAGTCTTGGGTATGGGGTGGGGGCCGGTCTTGGAGCGAGACATGAACCCAGCGATAGGTGATGTAAATGGGGATTTCGATGTAGATTCAATTTATAACGTATTTAAGAATATTCTAAACAAAGCACAGGAACGTAGTATACCACACAAATTGAATAGATCGATTACTAATGACCCAAAGTGGATAACAAAGAATTTGAAGAATCTTATAGGTAAAAAGAGAGCTTGGTACAAGAGGATTAAAAATGGGGAGGTCACTTTAGAACAGGAATTCGTACAACTAGTTAGAAATGTTAAAAAAGAGATAAGGAAAGCAAAAAGAAACTATGAAGTTCGTATAGCAGGGCAAGCAAAGACAAATCCTAAAGGGTTTTTTCAGTTATATCGAACTAAGACTAGGGAAAGGATAGGTCCATTAAAAACTGAGACAGGTCAAATAACAGATAGTGATGAAGAGATGAGTAGTATTTTTAATAAATATTTTGTATCTGTATTTACTAAAGAGGAACTTAACAATATGCCTTCAGCCCAACAAGTCTATGTGGGTGGGGACGAGGACAGTTGACGAGTTTAGCAGTTACCAGGGAGGATGTTCTTAAACAAATAGTAAAACTCAAACCAAACAAATCCCCAGGGCCGGATGAAGTGTTTGCCAGAGTGCTGAAAGAATGCAAAGAGGAGCTTTGTGACCCACTGTCAATCATATTTAATAAATCAATAGAGTCAGGCAGAGTGCCAGAGTTTTGGAAAGTTGCTAATGTGATACCAGTTTTTAAGAAAGGAGATAGATCACTTGCGTCTAACTATCGACCAATTAGCCTAACGTCTATTGTGGAAAGTTACTCGAATCTATAATAGCAAATAAAATTCGTCTTCATCTTGAAAAACATAAATTAATAATTGAGTCGCAACATGGTTTTATAAATGGCCGTTCATGTTTAACAATTGTGTTATTTTTTATTCTAGCATAGTTGAGGCAGTTGATAGTGGTAAGGATTGTGATGTTGTGTACCTTGACTTTAGCAAAGCTTTCGATACAGTGCCACATGAAAGACTGATTAAAAAGATAGAGGCTCATGGTATTGGGGGTGCTATATTAAGCTGGATTAGGGCATGGCTATACCAAAGGAAACAGAGAGTTAGTATAAATGGAGTCAAGTCAGAGTGGGAAAATGTTGTAAGTGGAGTGCCTCAAGGCTCTGTCTTGGGACCTGTTGTTTATAATATATATAAATGATTTAGATTCAGGTTTGAGTAGCAACATTTGCAAATTTGCCGATGATACGAAATCGGTAGGGAAATTAATTCGGAGGAGGACTCACTATCACTTCAAGTGATCTAGATAGGGTTTGAAATGGTCAAAGGACTGGCAGATGCAGTTTACTGCTGCAATGTAAAGTTCTGAGGCTACGTAATGATGATAGAGTTACAGATACGAGCTAGATGGTGTTGAGATTGCGAAGTCGGATTGCGAAAGGGATCTGGGATTATAATTAGTAAGAATTTAAAAA
>WNGS01004374.1:3499683-3527458 GCA_020271785.1 Procambarus virginalis
TCACCCCATTTATCCCCTATGTATCCCCTATGTTTTCACCTTTATGTTTTATCACCTGACCCAGTGGGGTATATAATCAAACCACATTGTAACATTTCTCACTTGAGAATGAACCATGGAGGTTCGAAACGTCGTGCAAATTGTTTAAATAAGTGTAATACATTCTATAGTAATCCACATCTTTTCTTTACCCAGAAATTACGAAAATGAGTTTTGGAGAACTCCTGTTTCAGCTAAGCCCTGATGCTAAGAAAATAGTTAGAGGGATAGAAGCCCTAAATCAGAAGATAGTAAATACAGAATATGCGGTCATATTCAATGAGACATGTGTAAAAGAAAACCTGCTGCCAGTATACACCAATATATATATATATATATATATATATATATATATATATATATATATATATATATATATATATATATATATATATATATATATATAATGTACCTAGTAGCCAGAACTCACTTTTTGGCCTACTATGCAAGGGCCGATTTGCCTAATAGGCCAAGTTTTCATGAATTAATTGTTTTTCGACTACCTAACCTAACTTTTTCGGCTACCTAACCTAACCTAAGCAATAAAGATAGGTTAGGTTAGGTAGGGTTGGTTAGGTTCGGTCATATATCTACGTTAATTTTAACTCCAATAAAAAAAAGTGACCTCGTACGTAATGAAATGGGTAGCTTTATCATTTCATAAGAAAAAAATTAGAGAAAATATATTAATTCAGGAAAACTTGGCCTATTAGGCAAATCGGGCCTTGCATAGTAGGCCAAAAAGTGAGTTCTGGCTACTAGGTACGACATATATATATATATATATATATATATATATATATATATATATATATATATATATATATATATATATATATATATATATATATATATAACCGAAAACTCCTCGCCCCTGAAGGATTCAAACCTAGACAGCCAGGGTTCAATGCACCTTAGTGTATCCAGTACTTAACCCGCTAGACCACACTGTTCAAAAGAACTGGAAGTCGTCAGATCCTTAACCCAATCTCCGACAACACTTGGTGGTTAATTTTCGAGACAGATATTTCATGCAATCACCTCGCATGTTGGGGCCACGTGAGTAACACAAATACGAACAAGCTTGAATGGTCCCCAAGCCAATATGCAACAGAAAACTCACCCCTTGAAGGATTCGAACCCAGACAGCCAGGGCATCTCGTTTAAAGATAGCTGCATGAGTAACCGAAGTTAAAGAAGAATCGGAGACTATATTTGATTATCATGTTATATTACGATATTAATATATTTGTCCTTGTAAAGGCAACATTGATAACATTGCACAGTGGCTTTGTATTGGTTGACGCGCGGCCAGAGCGAGGTTCCCAAGGACGCTGACCAACTGCTGACTTGGGCCGCTTGCATGCTGCTGCATTGCTGTTGCCAGACTTAATCCCTGAGACTGCAATATGGGGTCATAAAACATTTCATGGAATAGCAATGAATTTGCTATTCAATGAATTGTTAATGTCATTAGCCTTTCCTCGCAACTTATATCTCTCAACTCCGGGACTAGTCTGGTGGCATACCTCTGAACTTTCTCTAACTTTATCTTGTGTTTGACTAGATATAGACGCCAATCTGGAGACGCACACTACAGGGTTGGTCTGCGTATGTGGTATACAATATTCTGAATGATTCCTTACACAAGTTTCTAAAGGCGGTTCTTATGTTGGCCAACCTGGCATATGCCACTGATGATATCCATTTGATGTGTGCCTACCTATTAGTGCTTCTCCTGTCAGTGGCTACGAGGAGGTGAGGTCTACTAGCCCTTCATGCCCCCTCCTACTAGCTTTGATTTACTTTTTGCGTTATAATTGAACTGTTCTGACGTTGGAACACTTTGTCGAATCTGTCCCTAAAGCAGCTCATCCTCCTGTTTAGATAGTACTTACACAGGAGGTGCAAGTACATTTGTTCATAGTACTTATAGGAATGCATGATAGAGCTGATAAGTTAGCCAAAGAATCTGCCTTTAAAGGAGCCGTTGAGTGTAACCTTGGATTGTCAATGAGCAATCTGAGAGCAGAAGTACACCGAGAACTTCAACAAGATCTTGTAGATCTCAGACAAAGTGAAATTGACACCAGTAATTCCATCTATCATCATACTATCATGCAAGAGGAGCCACACATCTATGGATCATCCAATAAAATCAGCAGACTTCTAGATGTTACTGCTGCTCGGCTTAGACTCGGTTACAAGTATCTCTGGGAATTCTCATTATCTGCCGATGTAGACCTGACCAAATGTAAACTGTGTCAACAAAATTATTCGCACACCCTCCGTCACTATGTGATGGAGTGCGAAAAGATACGTGAATTTAGAGACAATTCTATAACCAATGTTCCAGCGATGTGTAAATATTTCATTCAAAATGATCTGCTACCAGAAATTTTAGCCAAATATCCCCAGTTTGCTAACTGTAGGTAGTAACTGAGTGATTGTAACCTATCCACCGCTGCCCACTGGATGGGAGGCGGTGTGCAGGACAAACATATAAATTTTGACACTAGCTCTCCACATATGTCAGTTGCTTAATTTAGAACCTGTACTTGAGGTCGATCTCGAACCCATTGTTGATGTGACGACTTATATTGAATTTTGTAACTAGCTCATCAAGATTGTAACTTGCTTAGCTAAATGAATTGTGGGGTTCAGTCCCTGAGCCCATTATGTGCCTCTGTAACCCTTTCCACTACCGCCCACAAGATGGGTATGGGGTGCATAATAAATGAACTAAACTAAAAAAAACTAACTAACTTATAGGAACGATGTGGACCATCGTACATATATATTTACATACTGGACAATTAGAAAATAGAATTTGGTACTGTTGAATTTGGACGAACCTGAAAGGGTTTTGTATTTGTTGCTATAAATCCTAACTTAACCACCTTAGGCCTAGTATCGTACATATTTGTGCTATAATAGACCTAGGCATATTTAAGTTTAGTTTTTAGCATTCTCCTAGTAATGTATTTGATCTCGGGATGGGCCCGAAACCACACCCCGCCTCAAACCACCTGGATAGTTATCTAGATATTTGCGATGGTCTGAGAACATACTACGGCTCCAGTAATAGGCTACATGTAAACTGGCAAATGAACCTTTGTCCTAAACAGAGACTATTCTCAAGTAATAAGTTTATTGTATTATAAATCGTTGGTTTAAAATGTAAAATGTATAGGCTGAAAACGTTTTCTTTGAAGAATTTGGTTTTCTGTAAACGGAATTCTCGGGTACACTAAACTAGTTTTCGAGTTTCCATATTTCACATTATCGTCGATAATTCACCATATTAGCGTATCAAAATGTAATAAAATTTACCCTGACTAAAGCCTAACCTAATGTAACCTTAACCTAACCTAGCCATTTATAGAGAGGAGATAATAACACTAATTATGTAGGCGGTCTCAATCAATTCTAATGAACGAATTTTTTTTCCTCCCTTAGGACAGCTTGGTGATTCCTCATGGTAATTGGATTTGATCTAAGGACGGTCTCCTTTTCTGAGCCTATTATTAGCCTCGTGAACCTTTTATCAACATCGCTCACAGGATGTATACAGAGGCATTCCTTGTTGGTAGTTTAACACATGAACAGTTTAAGCTCACAGCTCGATGAAAATGAAATTCTGTCAGAGCATGTTAAATTTGCATTTATCCACCTATATTCATAACACTTTATAAGACTAAAATATTAATACTGATTTTAAATTTATAAAATTTCAGATTTTCTCCAAAGTTCTGAGATTATTTTCTTAACAAATTTCTTTCTTTGCAGGTTGACCTAGAAAGGACAATCACCTTCAAAAATTCAAAGCAGACATGGAAAGGTGTACCAATCATTGCAGCCAATATGGACACTGTAGGAACTTTTGAGATGGCAAAAACCCTAGCTAAGGTATGATGACGTTCTCTAGAATTTATAAATACAGATTTCACATCTCGGGTAATAATGGTGTGCACCTGTAAAACGACATATTAAGTGTAGTGTGCATGTTTTTTAAAATGTACCCCACGCCAAATCTGAATCCCTTACTGAAGGAGACAGTGCCGGCTTTAATTCAGTTATGTAACCATACCTACGTAGTTATGTCCCGAGTCTAGCCGAGACATAACTCCAGGCCCAGGTTATGAGCTTTGTATGACCTGTATCTATGTATGTATTCACTTACCTAGCTGTGTCTATGAATAGCCATGTTTCAGTATGGTGTCAAACGCGCTCTTGAAGCTGTGAGTGGCGATTGCGTTCAACAATATTCACTCGTGAGTTACCAGTAACTCCCTCGTAACTGGAGTGAGTTACGATTCACTCCAGGACTGCAAGAACAGTCCTGCAGCTTATCACTCGCTGGCATTATAGTAATCCATTATATTTATCAGGCTCGTCTGTGTTTCCAACTTTCACCTGTGCCCCCTCATTGGCCCTCACATGGAGAGAAAAAAAAATCCCTGTTTAGTTTGCCTATTTCCCTCAAAGTCTTGTCCTTCTGTCTTCTAATATAATTAGACTGGGCTCTCTTAAAACGTGTTCACAGCTCATCTTGCTAATCTTTTGTATTTGTCTCGAAGCATATACGATTAAGCCCTTAATTTTCTTCCTATGCTTTACCATGTGTGTGAGGGGGTCTGCTTGAGTTGCATATTCTAGGACAGGCCAAATATATACACCGTGAATAATGTGCTGAAGGATTCCTTACTTACTAGATTTTCATTATTGCCAGAATTTTTCTCAAGGCCATATCTGTAGGGGGCTCGACGGGGACAGGAGGCCGGTTGCTTGTCAAAGGTTCTTCCCCCCCCCTAATTCTTCCTGAGGATTTTTCCAGCTGGATTTTGACCACTAAGTGATGTCTTGGCATATACGGCTTAGGCGGGTAGGGTGTTCCAAGGGTTTATAACACTATGAGTGAAAAAGTATCTTCTGTTTTTTATCCTAAATTGTGTTATCCCATTAACTTTAAATAACTCTCCTATTTTTTTTTTTTTTTTTTTGAGATATATACAAGAGTGTTACATTCTTGTACAGCCACTAGTACGCGTAGCGTTTCGGGCAGGTCCCAGGAATACGATCCCCTGCCGCGAAGAATCGTTTTTTCATCCAAGTACACATTTTACTGTTGCGTTAAACAGAGGCTACAGTTAAGGAATTGCGCCCAGTAAATCCTCCCCGGCCAGGATACGAACCCATGACATAGCGCTCGCGTAATTATGTTTACGTTGTCCGAAACGCTTATCACTTATGGCTTTATAATGGTGGCCTTATATTATAATATATCTTTCGTACCAGCAAATTCTCCATTGTATTATGGAGCAAATGTAAATAAAATATTATTAGTATTATTAGCATCATTTTGTATTGCTGCCAAGGGAATATTTTAGTTACGAATTTATTTCATTTGGTAGGCAGAATTAAGAAATGGCGTATATTTATGTTAGGCCAGTTAGCTAAATTAATTTTGATTCAAATAATAACGGATGAATATATTGGTTAGTAAACTGAGCATATGTATCAGCTCATAAAATATTATTAGAAGTAAATTTTAAAATTATAACTAAAATTCAACTCCCACATCTTTCTCGAAACGTTGTGCGTACTAGTGGCTTTAGGTATTGTATGTACTAACTCTGTCTTTAAATCCAACATTATGTTTGTAACTAATCCTCTATGTATGTACTTTTACCTGAATAAACATTTGATTTGCTTTTGATAATGGTTTAGAATCTTGTAAAGTGTGTGAAGAAATCTTAACATGCTTCTAGCACCAGAACTACTTGGAGTGGACGGTAGAGCGACGGTCTCGCTTCTTGCAGGTCGATGTTCAATCCCCGACCGTCCAAGTGGTTGGGCACCATTCCTTCGTCTCATCCCAAATCCTTACCCTCGTTCCTTCCATGTGCTATATAATCGTAATGGCTTAGTGCTCTTTCCACAGCCCCACTCCTGTGCCAGGTAAGTCCAATACGGGCTCACCGTAGCCCGTGCTACTTGAAACGTTTTGTTGTGAGTAGCTGAATCTTAAACAACAACAGTGCTCTTTCCTGATAATTACCTTACCTTTCAGCACAAGTGTTTTACAACGATCCACAAGCACTACAGTGTTGCCGAGTGGAAGGAGTTTGGCGAGAACAATAAGTCTGTGTTGGAATATGTGGCAGCGTCCTCGGGCATCTCCAATTCTGACTGGGAGCGTCTTCAAGAGATCCTCGGACTGTTCTCTGAGGTGAGAAGAGGCTATGAATGAAGCTTATTATAGTTTATAAGGGATAACAAATATTTTGTTTAGCTGACATATTAATTATTAAGCATAGACAAGTTGTCGTAAGGAATATTATCAAGGCAAATGGGGGACCTTCGACAAGCCGCCGGCTTCATATCCTCATCAAGGCCACGCCACTAGTGTCAGTAGCCCTCAGGCAGTTTAGGTAAAAGGAATGTCGTGAGCTTAAACTAATATCATTACCATATTAGCTTTAACTAATATGGCAATGAAGCAGATAATGACGTTTTTTTACCTATTATACAATGCAAACTTTACTTTTTATTTTAGATAAAGTGCATCTGTCTGGACGTTGCCAACGGCTACTCAGAAGTGGCGTGGAGTACGTCGGAAAGTCCGCAAGAACTACCCAGACCACACTATACTTGTAAGTACATTTTTTCTCTATTAAATAAATAACTGCCATTGACAACAGATAAATATATTGTTGCTTTTTATTTTTATTTGTATTTAATATTCTGTAAAATTATTTGTGGTGGAGTAGGCTTTGGGTGACTTGTGGTGGCATGGGTAAATTGTAAATGTGTGGCCACGTCTGTGGTAGAAAAAAAAAATTCCACCGTTACCTAATTTACAATTTACCCAATGCAGGTCGCTGTTCACTAGATTTTGTACCGAATCACCAGAAGGTGATTCGGTACTTTTAAAATGCTAAGCTAAACAACGGGGGAACTCATAGGTCGGCTAGTATTAGTAACGATGGAACTCATAGGTCGGCTAGTATTAGGTAACGATGGAACTCATAGGTCGGCTAGTATTAGGTAACGATGGAACTCATAGGTCGGCTAGTATTAGGCAACGATGGAACTCATAGGTCGGCTAGTATTAGGTAACGATGGAACTCATAGGTCGGCTAGTATTAGGTAACGATGGAACTCATAGGTCGGCTAGTATTAGGCAACGATGGAACTCATAGGTCGGCTAGTATTAGGTAACGATGGAACTCATAGGTCGGCTAGTATTAGGTAACGATGGAACTCATAGGTCGGCTAGTATTAGGTAACGGTGGCAAACCAAATGAGCTGTGTAACGATTTGTATGAAGGAGCGGGGAATAAGACATAATTGAAGATGATAGGGGAGCCAAAAGTATTGATTGAGCATATGATTGTGAGAGTAGACCCTGCAGGTTGATATATTTCTTTATTTCTGTATAGGAAATATCCCCTTTAAATTTCAAGTGAACGCTGACTGTTTGGCTTAGCAGTGACCAAAAAGTTTGGAGTAGACTGAATGATCAGCGTTCACCAAAGTTAATATGGCACAGCAACTTGATTGTGCTTGACAGAAGGGGTAAAAAGCAGACTGAACTATGAGACACCGATGTACCATAGCCATATCTCCACCATGATGTACCATAGCCATATCTCCACCATGATGTACAATAGCCATATCTCCACCATGATGTACCATAGCCATATCTCCACCATGATGTACCATAGCCATATCTCCACCATGATGTACCATAGCCATATCTCCACCATGATGTACCATAGCCATATCTCCACCATGATGTACCATAGCCATATCTCCACCATGATGTACCATAGCCATATCTCCACCATGATGTACCATAGCCATATCTCCACCATGATGTACCATAGCCATATCTCCACCATGATGTACCATAGCCATATCTCCACCATGATGTACCATAGCCATATCTCCACCATGATGTACCATAGCCACATCTCCACCATGATGTACCATAGCCACATCTCCACCATGATGTACCATAGCCATATCTCCACCATGATGTACCATAGCCATATCTCCACCATGATGTACCATAGCCATATCTCCACCATGATGTACCATAGCCATATCTCCACCATGATGTACCATAGCCATATCTCCACCATGATGTACCATAGCCATATCTCCACCATGATGTACCATAGCCATATCTCCACCATGAATTGTACTTCTGCTGGGGGTGGAAGAAATTCCTGAATAAATCAAATAGTATCCCGAGGAACCGGTATTGAGGGTGAAAGGACACACACATCCACAGAACGAGCACTATTCAGATTTGTTTTGCTTACATGCAGGAAACGAGTATAAATATTAACAGAGTGAGCAAGATGGCTTTGATATACTGCAGACTTTTAAAACCCTGTCTCCAAAAGTTATGCAAGGAGGAATAATGAGGATACACATACATGAATTGGGAAAACCTTCACACAAACTGTATGTACCATAAAGAAGAAGAAGAAGAACTATATATATATATATTATATATATATATATATATATATATATATATATATATATATATATATGCAAACAAGCCTGAATGGTCCCCAGGACTAGATAAAACTGAAAACTCACACCCCAGAAGTGACTCGAACCCATACTCCCAGGAGCAACGCAACTGGTATGTACAGGGATGCCTTAAACCACTTGACCATCACGACCGGACAAAAGGAAGGGATAGCCGAGGCTATATGAACCACTTCCCCGCCGGCACCTGGATGGTTATCTTGGGCATAGCATTTTATCAAATCACCTCATTTTTTGGGGCAACACGTGAGGAACACAAATGCAAACAAGCCTGAATGGTCCCCAGGACTAGATACAACTGAAAACTCACACCCCAGAAGTGACTCGAACCCATACTCCCAGGAGCAACGCAACTGGTATGTACAGGGATGCCTTAAACCACTTGACCATCACGACCGGACAAAAGGAAGTGATAGCCGAGGCTATATGAACCACTTCCCCGCCGGCACCTGGATGGTTATCTTGGCATAGCATTTTATCAAATCACCTCATTTTTTGGGGCAACACGTGAGGAACACAAATGCAAACAAGCCTGAATGGTCCCCAGGACTAGATACAACTGAAAACTCATACCCCAGAAGTGACTCGAACCCATACTCCCAGGAGCAACGCAACTGGTATGTACAGGGATGCCTTAAACCACTTGACCATCACGACCGGACAAAAGGAAGTGATAGCCGAGGCTATATGAACCACTTCCCCGCCGGCACCTGGATGGTTATCTTGGGCATAGCATTTTATCAAATCACCTCATTTTTTGGGGCAACACGTGAGGAACACAAATGCAAACAAGCCTGAATGGTCCCCATTCAGGCTTGGTTTAAGGCATCCCTGTACATAACAGTTGCGTTGCTCCTGGGAGTATATTAATATATAAATATATATATATATATATATATATATATATATATATATATATATATATATATATATATATATATATATATATAATATATATATATATAATAATATATATATATAATATATAAAATATATATATATATATATATATATACAGTATGTGTATATATATATATATATATACAGTATGTGTATATATATATATATATATATATATATATATATACAGTATGTATATATATATATATATAATATATATATATATATATATATATATATATATATATATATATATATATATATAATATACTTTTAATACCTGGATTAGTACCAAAATGCATTCAACCTGATCTATGAATTGGGTCTTAAGTAACCCACCTGTGAGTTGTCAGAAATTACCAACCTAATTGAGAAGTTTGAGAGGAAGTTTCAGAAGGCCATTAACATTTATTTTTCATCAAAAGGTGAGGACAAAATATTTAAGAGTCCACGTTTGGGCCCAGAATAAATAAATAACTGAAAGCTACTATATTGCGTACCAAGTTGAATTACTCAATCGAAGCAAGTGACATCAAGTCAGCTTATAGAGTGGGTACGAAATCATCTGGTCCAAATAACAGGAGGATTCGTGTGAAATTGGATAGCTGCTCCCGCAAGTCAGACCTTATCACTGCTGCAGTCGCTGGGAAATCCAATGTTTATGTGAACGAATGTCTAACCAGTTCAGACAAAATCTCTTATTTAAACTACGTGGAATCTGCAAAAGATCCCGTGCTATTAAACATTGTTTTGTGCGTGATGGTAAAATAATAGCTAGGAAGACTGACACTGGAAAAACTTATGTGATAACCACTGAAGCACACCTCACTTCTTTCCTGGATGACTGTGGGATATCAGCTGAATAACCTGAACATATTTTGTAGTCTCACATACAACCAAAGTGTACTTAAGCTCTGCCTTTCCTTTCCAAAGGTTTTATATTTTTATTTTTATTTTTATTTTTTGTTTGGCATCTTTGCCTGTTTTTTACTCTTAATTATTTGGTCTTAGTTAATCCCCTTGTCACTAAACCTAGGGCTTTTATATTACCCTGTTATATTTAAAGTAACTTGGTATTTGTTTCTTGTAATCATTTATTGGAATTAATTAATAGTATAATTGTTTATATAAGCATCTACCTCAGTATCATAGTAAAATATTCCACACGAATATACTTTCACCCTGTTTATTTTTACACTTAGATTTATATTAGAGTAAATTTCAAGATTTAATAAGTTTACATGTCATCTTTTTTTTTCGGAATTATCTATTGAGTTCATTTTGTTTTCTTAGGTTCATACCAATTATAGGATTTTAATTAACCATTACTAAGCCAATTATCTTCAAGATCATTTACTTTATGATTTATTTTCTTAGTATTTTTATTTACATTTATATTGTCAACCTCTACTGATTTTTTGTTTTTTATTTTATGTAACTTCTGTGTCCTTCCTGGCTATCTATTGGATCTTTATTTACTTCTAAGTTGTTACTATTTTATTGTATTGCTTTTATTCTTGTGTTTGCTTTATCGTGTATCTTGTATCGTCATTCCTCTGCACTTTATGCACACTGATATTGATCCTGATCAAAATCTTCTATCTCATATCTACACCAACCAGCACATTGATCATCATTATTGCAAGTATTTCACAGCACACCAGGCTAAAAACAAACTCCAAAATACCACCTGTTTATCAGTTTACACCAAAATGTTAGATCACTTGGTAAACATTTTGACGATTTAAATGCATTACTCACAGCACTTGGTACTAACTTATCGTTAATTATTTTAACAGAAACTTGGCTAAATAAAGACTATACCCAACTCTACAACTTAGCTGGTTATAAAGCCATACATAAATGCAGGCCTAATAAAAAAGGTGGTGGCACAGCTATATATCATACCGAGATACATTTATCTGCAACAGCGTTATTAGTGACAGAGATGAATACTGCGAATATACTTTTGCTCAGTTCACAATTAAATCCCTTAAATCCTCTTTGACTATTGGAGCCATCTATAGATTTCCCAACACTAACATAGCTTCTTTCTCAGACAACCTAAGGAATCTTATTATAAACAACAATCTCAACAAAAACCACATCATTCTGGGAGGAGACTTTAATATTGACCTGGGTAAACAAAATTGCTCTCAAGTTGACTATTTCTTAACAGCATGAACTCCTGTATGCTAATCCCCACAATCACCAAACCTACCCGAGTCACTCAAACATCAGCCACTACCTTGGACCACATATGGACAAACATAACAGTTCCCCTTGTACCTGGTATAATCTACGACAGAACAACTGACCACTATCCTACCTTTCTCATAGCGAACATGGACATAACACCACCAAAAAGCAAGAAACTTTCATTTAGGCTACACAGTGAATCAGCTTTAGGCAATCTTACAGATGCACTTCACAATATTAACTGGGATTCTGAATTCAATAATACCCAGGATATAAATTCATTAGCTACCCTCTTCCTCTCCAAAACTCCAGTCTCTACAACCTTCATTGTCCCCTTCTTACCAAGCAACTGACAAGTCCCCTTCTTACCAAGCAAGTAACTGACAAAAGATTAAACATCCATGGCTCACAAGTGGCATTCTCAACTCAATCAACAAGAAACATGAATATGAAAAGAAACTTAGGATTGGCCTAGTTTCAAAGGAAGTAGCTAAAAGGTACTCATCAATGCTTACCAGTATCATAAGAAAGGCAAAACTAGCATATTATGTGAATAGATTCAATGAAGCAAAAGGTAACATGAAAAGCACTTGGAAAACAATCTCTAGTATCCTAGGAACTAAGCAACACTCACATAACCAAATAAAGCTCTACAAGGATGGGGATATACTGTCAACTGATTTAGAAATGGCAAATGAATTTAATAGTTTCTTTTCATCGGTTGGTGCTAATCTTGCCAGTAAAATCCCACAGACTCAGACACATATTAACACATATCTCTCAGGCAGCTATCCAAACTCTCTTCTCCTTTCACCAATCAGCCCGGCAGATGTTGTGTCCATCATACACTCTCTAAAAACCAAGGCAGGGAACACCAGTGAAATTCCGTCCATTGTATACAAGAGAGCCTCCCATGCCCTTGCCCCACCCATAGCCCTACTGTTCAACAAATCTATAGAGTGTCACACCTTCCCTGATATCCTCAAAAAAGCAAGAGTAACGCCAGTCCATAAAGGAGGCAATCCGGCGGACATAAATAATTATAGACCAATATCAAATCTACCCATTCTATCAAAAATATTTGAAAAAATTATTTACAAACAGCTCTATTCCTACCTCGTAAAATTCGACATACTCAGCCCCTGCCAGTTTGGCTTCCGGTCCCAAAAGAGCACCAACGATGCAATCATTAGTCTCCTTGACGTAATCTACTCAGCCCTTGACAAAAATGAGTTTCCAATTGGACTCTTCATTGACCTAAGAAAAGCCTTTGATACTGTTAATCACAACTACCTCTTACTTAAACTTCAGCATTATGGAATCCGTGGCCTTGCCCTTGACTACATCCGATCCTATCTTAGTGACAGACACCAATATGTAACCATCAATGATACAACTTCTTCCACTCTACCAATTACCGTTGGAGTGCCACAGGGCAGTATCTTAGGACCTCTTCTATTTCTTATATATATAAATGATCTGCCTAATGTCTCTAATATTCTCAAACCTATATTGTTTGCTGATGATACTACCCTTATCTATTCAGACCTCAACCCACATACACTAAATAATGTTGTGAATAATGAATTAAAAAAAGTCCACTTCTGGATGTCAACGAACAAACTAACATTAAACATCGAAAAGACTTACTACATCTTATTTGGAAGCAAATCATCAAATGCAATTCAGCTACAGATAGACAATATTAACATCAGTAATAAAAATGATGGCAAGTTTCTTGGCCTATTCCTAGACAAGAGACTCAACTTCAGCACCCACATTCAACACATAACGAAGAAAGTCTCTAAGACAGTGGGTATACTCTCCAAAATCAGATATTATGTTCCTAACTCCGCTCTCCTCTCACTATATTATGCACTAATCTACCCCTATCTTAATTATGGTATCTGTGCATGGGGGTCTACCACTGCAAACCACCTTAAGCCCATCATCACCCAGCAAAAATCTGTTATCAGAATAATAACTAACTCAGCTTTTAGACAACATTCAGCTCCCTTGTTTAAATCTCTAAACTTGCTAAATATTAACTCCCTCCACACATTCTCTTGTGTCAACTACATTTACAAAACCCTGTTTTTAAATGCAAACCATGCTCTGAAACTCTCCCTGGATGGATGTAATAGGACCCATTATCACCACACCAGAAATAAATATCTCTTTGATATCCCCAGGGTCAAACTTAATCTGTGTAAACACTCTATGCAAATTAAGGGACCTAGTCTATGGAACTCACTCCCTAGTGAATTGAAAAACTGTAAAAGTTTTGCCTTATTTAAAAACAAAACCAAAAGGTACCTGATTTCATCTTCTTAGTTTCCTACACTGAGCTTTAAATTTGCTCTGTACCTAGTGTTACCCAATCTCCTAATCTCCTAATTTTTATGTATTTAACCCTACCAACCTTATCATTGTGTTCATTGCTGTCTTCTTTTATGTGCTAGCCATATGCTGTTTTGTGCCTACCAATTTTTGTCAACTACCATTCAAGCTGTCATTGCAATCAATCTTAGCTGCCTATGTGCTTTAATACACTGTACCTACAATTTTCTCTAATTTTTTTTCTTGCCATGTATCTGTTATCATTTTTTTTATAAATTTTGCAAGTATTTACCTACTTAAAATTTTCTTAGATTAAGGACCTGCCCGAAACGCTGCGCGTACTAGTGGCTTTACAAGACTGTAATTACCATTTTATGTATCCACACATTCCCAATGTACCTTCTTGTATATGCATAAATAAATAAATAAATAAATAAATAAATATGTAAGGAAGTGTGGTAAATTTTGGGACTTGTAAAGGGGGGGGGGGGAATACGATTTGGTTGTCTTTAGAAAGATGTGTTTTCAAACTCCAACAGCATAACAGTAAATGTGAGACTCATTAGGTGTAGAAGGGAGGAGGATTAGGGATCTTTGAGAACCCGCTGGCTTCCTGGCCCCGTCAAGGAAAATAGACCCTTAAGATTAGTGGCCCGTAAATAAAACAATATTTCAGATAGTCAGAATGATCGAGGAGCTTTACAGACCATTTTCAATTACCATTTGGATTAAAAAATTCTAAGCCATTTAAAAAATGTTGCCCTCTCTTTTAGCTTTTATTATCATTGCAGGATTTTCATGCTTTTTATCTTTTCCTGTCTTCAGCTGTTAAATTTGTTTGAAAATGTACATCCTTAGTTTGACCATGAAATAGAGTTGGAAAATAGCTAAATATAAAGCACACTGAAATGAATTGGTTAGAAGCTAGCCATATGGATTTAATAAAGTTCTGATGAGTACAATGTGTGCATAAGAGCAAATTTGGTCCTGTACTGTACAGTATTTAAAATTCACAGGCATGGTTAAATTCAAATGTTGTATAGTGTACTTGAACAGATTTGTATCTAAGACTTTTCATACAAAAGAAAAGTAATTATTGATCTGCCATCTTATTCTTGTAATACCATAATACCATTTCTCTCCTTCAGGCAGGTAATGTGGTAACAGGAGAGATGGTTGAAGAGTTGCTTATCTCAGGGGCTGATGTAATTAAGGTGGGCATTGGTCCAGGATCAGTCTGCACCACTAGAAAGAAGGCTGGAGTTGGATACCCTCAGTTATCAGCAGTGATCGAGTGTGCTGATGCAGCCCATGGCCTTGCTGGACATATCATATCTGTATGTGTATATACATTTAATACCTATCTAATTTCTAATATGTATATACTATAGTTTCATCCATTTTCCACCTAAATTTCTTCTCTGGCTTTTTAATGTTATGTCCCTTCATTCATAGCAAAAATGCCCATGCAACCATTCACCAATATTGTTTCATGTATGCATGTTCTGCCATGTATGTCACAACTCAGCTAGGATGTTGCAAAAGTAGCAATCCTGCAAGAATTCTTTTGATCTCCCCAACTTAAAAACATCCGATCTTACGAGTGGACTCAAAATCCCCATTTTGAATTTACCCGAGGGCCACAATTTCTGTAGTGGCCTCAACTGGAACAGGAAGCCAATGGCTTGGCAAAGCCCACCCTTTCCCCCATTTTTCCTGATTTTGTTTTGTTGGATTTTAAATTGCAGTACTGTATTGTCTTGGCACTTACTGCTTTTGCAGATATAAGGTTCCATGAGTTTACAACCTTATGGGTGAAAAGGTATCTCCTGTTTTCTGTTCTACATTGTGGCTTGTTAAGCTTGAAGCCATTGTTCCTTATATGTGTTACATTTGACCTTTTAAAGAAGTTGTCTTGATCGACATCCTCCAAATTGTTAATTATTTTAAAAGTTTTAATATGATCAGCCCTATCATGTCTGGTTTGCAGTCTTGATAGTCCTGTGCCTATCCTCTCCTGGTATGAAGAGTCAATTTAGTTCTGGGTTGATCTTTGTCACCTGCTGTTAAACTTTCTCCAAAGCAGGTATGACCTGGAGATGAGGCCTCCATGCTTTGATACAGTAGTCCAGATGAGGGCACACCAGATAATTGTGCAGTTGAATAATCACACTCTTTTCCTTGAAGTCAAAGGATTGTTTAACTATTCCTATGATTTGGTTAGATTTTTACTGCAGTTCCCACTAGTGCCACTTTCAATGACTGGTGGGTTCTGACTCAAATGTCCTTTTCCTTAACAATCTGCTGCAAGATGGTGATGTTAATTGTTGAGCCCCACATGCAAAGTCTTGCATTTTCAATATTAAAAAACACTTGCCAGTATTCCCATCATTTGTGGAGTTTGTGTAGATCACTTTGTAAGACCTAAGTATCATTTTAACTTCTTACTTTACCATTGATCTTGGAGTCATCTGCAAATTTGATGATGTCGTTTGTAATATTCTCTTCTGTGTCATTGATGTAAGTGACTAAAAGGATTGGCCACAAGATAGGATCTTGCACTGCCAAACTTATCACATTTCTCCAGTCAGGTTCATTTCCATTTAGGATGACCCTTTGCTTTTTATGTGTAAACCATTGTTTTATCCATTCTAGTACTCTACATTGGTAGCATAGTACTATGGATAAATGTAATGTCCTTGCCAGTCTTCCATGTGATACCTTATCAAAAGCTTTAGAGAAGTCCATGTATACTACACTACTGGAAGTCCTTTGTCTGAATAGCTAGTTACCATTAACAAAAATGTGAGCAGGTTTGTATGGCGTGATTTATTTTTAACGAATCCCTGCTGATTTCGTGAATGAAACCCTTTAGGATTACTCATAGGTACTGGTGTAAGGATTACCCAATAATTACCCTTAGGATTCTCTCCATGAGCGAGCAGATATGCGAGGTTAGGCTGATTGGACAATGGTGTTCAGTCGAGCTCTTTCTGTCTGTTTTTAAATTAAGGGGTGACATTTGCATATTTCCAGTCTAAGTGACCTATCCCTTGGCCCAGAGATTTTCTTTAAAGGAATTTCAGTGGTAAACACAGTTCCTTTATTACTATAAATTGAATTCCATCCACACCTGGGGCTTTTGAATCTTTTAGTCTTACTTCTTATATAAGCATAAAAAGAAAGGTTTTCATTTATACATTCTTTTGGTTGATCTGATTTTCTGAAAAGCTGGATTTATTGCTTCTGTATATCTGGTAATCTTTGTTGTTCTTTTTAGATTGATACCTTTGTCCAGAGGTTAAGCTTTTTTTTTCTTTTTTTACTGCCTGTCATCCGTCTAGTTTTTTTCTTTCTCCTTCTTGGCACCATACCTATTTTTGAACAAGTTCAGTGATGACATTTATTTCAAATTTTCTCTCAATTCTTCCGTTCTTGATCTATTAGCTCCATCCAGGGAATGTTTTGCAATTCCACTTTTATTCCTTGATGTCTTCTTGAGGGTAATCTAGAAAACCCCTATATGGGATTTAATAATAATAGATCATTTTAGAATACTGTACTGCGATCACATGAAGAGGCAAGCTTTTTTTTCTACCTGGTTTTAATCAGTCATGGCCTCTTCTAATGTTAGCACAAGATCTAGAATAATATTACCTCAGGAGGGCTCTATTACATGCTGTAAAAAAAAAATCCTGTACCAGGTCAAGGAATTTGTTCTCCTGCTTGTAACATTAGATTCACCCAATCTATTGTCTCAGGGTTACTTATGGTTGTCTCATTCTCATTTTAAGGGATTGGGTTTCAGCTGCACAAATATCACATTTGGCAGATCAAAAACCTTCTCTACTGTAGCATATTCTCAGTTAGTTTGCTACCATTTTGAGCCTGCACCATACAGATTCTAAAGATCCCATGATGTTCAATTCCTCTTTGCTGGTTGAATTCAGGTCCTCTTTTTTTACATACAGCTTCACACCACCTGCTCTTGTTATTCTGTCCTTTATGAAAGGTAGATGGTACCCTGGAAGATGTAATTCCTCTTCAATTGTCTTCTCATCCCCATGTTTCACTAATGCCAATGATGATAGGATTCTCAGCCTCAGTATAAGGCTGCATTGTACTGCACACAATGCATTCTATTATACAAAGAATTCTGGGGTGCACACATGACAAAAACAGTTCTTATAATGCACTATTTCAATTATCTATCAAGGAACAGTGCCTCAGTAATGGGTGATAAGATGGTGTGTTGGTAGTTCCCCAGTGCCTCATAAGACCCTTTTACCGCTTCCTTCTTTAGTAATTACAGTATACCTCTTTTCTTTTCTTAACACAAAATCAGACAAAGAGAAAAATTGTCATTCAATAAATAGCAATTTTTCTTATAAAACCAAAATTTTGGAGACGGGTAATACATGTTGATTTTTGGTGATTCAGGAACTCGTTCCCTATTTACAGCCTTGTGCCTATGGAAAATCTGGTTCTGACTTATTAATGGCTAACTAATGAATGCTTTTTTGGAATTCATCCCATTCAAAAGTTGAGGACTGCCTTTACATAGGATATAATAAGATCTGTTATTTAAATACTGTATTATGTAGGTTTCACAGATAGCTGGAGATGTAATCACCCAACCAGTTAGTGGCCAGGCTCAACAGTGGCTTAAAAATCTCAGAATGCATAGTAAATTAAATCAATTGAAAACAAAAGTGCAGTCTAGTAGCTGAGGCTCTTAATTTGAAGCATATTGTCTCTAAAATCAATGACAATGTTAACCAGTGTGGTAGTGTGCCAAGGAATTGTTTGAGACCCCAATTATATTCAGATTTGTAATCTTTCCCTTAGAAAGTGCAGTACTGGGGAGTATAGGGCATATTAGGGCCTATAGTGTTTCTGAATTATTTATATTCTATTTCTGCAAGACACCAGTATTGATCTATATATTAATTTTAATATGTCTTAAACATGTACTGTATTTAACAAAATACTGCACATTTTCCAATTTACAGGATGGTGGTTGCACTTGTCCTGGAGATATTGCCAAGGCTTTTGGAGCAGGGGCAGATTTTGTTATGATGGGTGGGATGTTGGCTGGCCATGACCAGTCTGGAGGAGAGATGATAGAACGTAATGGAAAGAAGATGAAGCAGTTTTATGGCATGTCCAGTGCAACAGCAATGCAGAAGTATTCTGGTGGTGTTGCTGAGTACAGGTAAGAAAATACGGTTTGTTTCAGTACTGTAATAAAACTAGTAAGCACAACTGTTCTTTGTATGACATTTCACATTTTATAACAATAGGATAAATAAGAAATTCTTGTATTTGTGATTATCAGAAGCTTTTGCTTTGTTCCCTGCATTAAATAATCACTCGTATATCATCTGTAGAAAGTAGTGGGTGTGGTTGAAGTGCAAAACAGGTGGTGCCACTAACCATAGGGAAGGACAGGTTTCACAGATATAAAGGGTACGGAGTATTGCTCTTGTTTTTCACACTTTCTGGTCGTAGTTTCTTTATTTGCTAGATTTCTTGATAGAGTACTTCCCTAGAGGTAGGGAGCAAGATCATTCAAATAAAAAAACTACAACCAGAAAGATGAACGCGAAACAGAAATTGACATGAGCAAGATAAACCCAACACAGAAAAATAAGACCCAAAAACAATCCACCCGATAGGTGGTTCACCCTTCAGTAGTAGCTGCCCATCACTAGGTGGCAGCACTCCTAATTATTGGATCCACCCAGTTAACTCATAAATCATTCAGCCTAGTGCATATTGTACTTGACAACAGTCACTCCTGCCTCTCATATTGACAAGTTCACTACTCAGTTTCACTATTCACTTACAGTTCAGTTTCACATCATTAAAACTTTAATGTAAAATAATTGTGTACAACTGGAGTCTGACTATCATATACTGGTTTCATTCATGTGGGTTTCCTCTGTACAGTGAATGTATTTCTAACAACTTTTATTTTTATGATTACAGTACCCCCATACATGTACAGTGTGTCCTCACTTGAACGAACTATATGGGGCGAGGCCGATTCGTTCCAATGCGGAATTCGTTCCATCCGTCCGGCCCCAAAAAAACCCTCCAACCCCCCCCCCCAAAAAAAAATTTTAACTTTAATTTATGTAATCTTTCTAAATCTAAAATCTAGTTTCTAAATCTAGCAATAAATTGTTACTGTGTTTTACTGTACTTACCTTAACAGTTTAGTTGTGTAGTGCAGACTTTTAGCCTCAATACTCTGAGAGTGCCAGATATGATATGAATATAAATTCATTAAAGAACAGTAACTTTTCTAACAAACGTACATTATACACTACAATCTGTACATAAAGTACAGACCACTAGAATCACACTACAGTACTGAAGTAAACGTATACTGTACTGTATCACTTAAACTACACTTTTTACACTTTGTACATTTATGTCATTAGAACTGTGTTGTACAGCTCATTTGGCACTCCCAGGTAAGTTATGGCTAGTGGTGGGTGCTGGTCCAGTATCCTGGGCATCCTCAGGTAAGTCCTTGCTGGTGCTGGGTGCTGGTCCAGTTGCCTGGGCATCCTCAGGTAAGTCCTTGCTGGTGCTGGGTGCTGGTCCAGTTGCCTGGGCATCCTCAGGTAAGTCCTTGCTGGTGCTAGGTGCTGGTCCAGTATCCTGGGCATCCTCAGGTGAGTCCATGCTAGTGCTAGGTGCTGGTCCAGTTGCCTGGGCATCCTCAGGCGAGTCCTTGCTAGTGCTGGGTGCTGGTCCTGTAGGCCTACTGTTAAGCTGTACCAAAAACTTTTGAATCTTAGTTTGTTTCTTCATTATGAGCTTCTTCATTATAATATCTTTCAATCCCCTTAGGTGTAGATAATAATCTGCCACGTTTTCATCATCAGTTACAGCAACCATATCAAGCAGCTGATTAAGGTTTTGTAATGATGCAGCATATGGAATAGGTAACATGCTACAGGTATCTTCCTCCTCTTCCACATCCTCATCAGCATTACCAGTAACACACTGGATAATCTCATCATCGGTTAATTCACCATAACCTGGATCATCAGCATCATTATCTAACCACTCAGTCACATCAGAAAGTTGCAAATCTTCCTCGCCAGCATCTCTTAATGTCTCAAAAATTGCATTATCAAAGCCCTCAAAATCATAGCCATCTTCGTCTTCGTTCTCACCAGGTACCGGACTCAGAATTTTATTCCATGCGTTCTTTAATGTGGTGACCTTCAACTCGTTCCATTGTTTGGCCCAGGTGTAAATAGCGTCTTTAATTGAATATTTCTTGAAGTTTTCTAGTGTTCTACTAGCTCTTGTATCCTTATTAAGCCTCTCGTCTTCCTCAGAGAGCAGAACTTCCATTATGTCTACATTCACAGCTCTCTTATAAAGCCGTTTGAGAGCATAGATAACCCCCTGATCCATGGGCTGTATTAAAGATGTAGTATTTGGTGGTAAAGCCATACATGTTATTTTACCATCAGGCGATGTTAATTTAGCAATGGGGTGAGCTGGGGCATTATCAACCAACAGCATTGCCTTTACATCAGCAGGACGAATGCCACGCTCATTGATCTGATGCTTTCTTACTTCTTTACAAAAGTGATTCTGGAACCAGTCTTCAAAATAATCTGTGTGAACCAGGCATTTTGGTGTTGTAGTAAACGACAGGTAATCTGTTCATGCAGTTTTTCAATGCTCTGGGGTTGGCAGATTTCCCAACAATTGCGCACTTTGTTCGGTGACTGCCATCTGCATTACCGCACAATAATGCTGAAATTCTTTCCTTGCTTACCTTGCGACCAGGAATACTCTCCTCAAGCCTAGAGGCCAAAGTGTTTCTTTGAAGGCATTTCCAGTTAAAGCCTGTTTCATCTGCATTGTACACTTGAAACCAGCTTAGATTATTAGATACCATGTGCTGAGAAAGTTTATATTTAAATGTATTAACACTTCCTACATCTGCACTTAAGGCTTCGCCACAAATTTTCTTGTTAATGATGCCATGCCTCTCTTTAAATCGACATACCCATCCAGTGCTAGCCTTGAAATTGTCAATGTTTAACTTTTCAGCAAGTCTTTCAGCTGCATTTCTAATAGAATCAACTGAAACAGCAATTCCTTTCGCACGATGCTGTGTAACCATTTGAATACAGCAGAACATCTTATTCTTGTAATACCATAATACCATTTCTCTCCTTCAGGCAGGTAATGTGGTAACAGGAGAGATGGTTGAAGAGTTGCTTATCTCAGGGGCTGATGTAATTAAGGTGGGGCATTGGTCCAGGATCAGTCTGCACCACTAGAAAGAAGGCTGGAGTTGGATACCCTCAGTTATCAGCAGTGATCGAGTGTGCTGATGCAGGCCCATGGCCTTGCTGGACATATCATATCTGTATGTGTATATACATTTAATACCTATCTAATTTCTAATATGTATATACTATAGTTTCATCCATTTTCCACCTAAATTTCTTCTCTGGCTTTTTAATGTTATGTCCCTTCATTCATAGCAAAAATGCCCATGCAACCATTCACCAATATTGTTTCATGTATGCATGTTCTGCCATGTATGTCACAACTCAGCTAGGATGTTGCAAAAGTAGCAATCCTGCAAGAATTCTTTTGATCTCCCCAACTTAAAAACATCCGATCTTACGAGTGGACTCAAAATCCCCATTTTGAATTTACCCGAGGGCCACAATTTCTGTAGTGGCCTCAACTGGAACAGGAAGCCAATGGCTTGGCAAAGCCCACCCTTTCCCCCATTTTTCCTGATTTTGTTTTGTTGGATTTTAAATTGCAGTACTGTATTGTCTTGGCACTTACTGCTTTTGCAGATATAAGGTTCCATGAGTTTACAACCTATGGGTGAAAAGGTATCTCCTGTTTTCTGTTCTACATTGTGGCTTGTTAAGCTTGAAGCCATTGTTCCTTATATGTGTTACATTTGACCTTTTAAAGAAGTTGTCTTGATCGACATCCTCCAAATTGTTAATTATTTTAAAAGTTTTAATATGATCAGCCCTATCATGTCTGGTTTGCAGTCTTGATAGTCCTGTGCCTATCCTCTCCTGGTATGAAGAGTCAATTTAGTTCTGGGTTGATCTTTGTCACCTGCTGTTAAACTTTCTCCAAAGCAGGTATGACCTGGAGATGAGGCCTCCATGCTTTGATACAGTAGTCCAGATGAGGGCACACCATATAATTGTGCAGTTGAATAATCACACTCTTTTCCTTGAAGTCAAAGGATTGTTTAACTATTCCTATGATTTGGTTAGATTTTTACTGCAGTTCCCACTAGTGCCACTTTCAATGACTGGTGGGTTCTGACTCAAATGTCCTTTTCCTTAACAATCTGCTGCAAGATGGTGATGTTAATTGTTGAGCCCCACATGCAAAGTCTTGCATTTTCAATATTAAAAAACACTTGCCAGTATTCCATCATTTGTGGAGTTTGTGTAGATCACTTTGTAAGACCTAAGTATCATTTTAACTTCTTACTTTACCATTGATCTTGGAGTCATCTGCAAATTTGATGATGTCGTTTGTAATATTCTCTTCTGTGTCATTGATGTAAGTGACTAAAAGGATTGGCCACAAGATAGGATCTTGCACTGCCAAACTTATCACATTTCTCCAGTCAGGTTCATTTCCATTTAGGATGACCCTTTGCTTTTTATGTGTAAACCATTGTTTTATCCATTCTAGTACTCTACATTGTAGCATAGTACTATGGATAAATGTAATGTCCTTGCCAGTCTTCCATGTGATACCTTATCAAACGCTTTAGAGAAGTCCATGTATACTACACTACTGGAAGTCCTTTGTCTGAATAGCTAGTTACCATTAACTAAAAATGTGAGCAGGTTTGTATGGCGTGATTTATTTTTAAACGAATCCCTGCTGATTTCGTGAATGAAACCCTTTAGGATTACTCATAGGTACTGGTGTAAGGATTACCCAATAATTACCCCTTAGGATTCTCTCCCATGAGCGAGCAGATATGCGAGGTTAGGCTGATTGGACAATGGTGTTCAGTCGAGCTCTTTCTGTCTGTTTTTAAATTAGGGGTGACATTTGCATATTTCCAGTCTAAGTGACCTATCCCTTGGCCCAGAGATTTTCTTTAAAGGAATTTCAGTGGTAAACACAGTTCCTTTATTACTATAAATTGAATTCCATCCACACCTGGGCTTTTGAAATCTTTTAGTCTTACTTCTTATATAAGCATAAAAAGAAAGGTTTTCATTTATACATTCTTTTGGTTGATCTGATTTTCTGAAAAGCTGGATTTATTGCTTCTGTATATCTGGTAATCTTTGTTGTTCTTTTTAGATTGATACCTTTGTCCAGAGGTTAAGCTTTTTTTTCTTTTTTTACTGCCTGTCATCCGTCTAGTTTTTTTCTTTCTCCTTCTTGGCACCATACCTATTTTTGAACAAGTTCAGTGATGACATTTATTTCAAATTTTCTCTCAATTCTTCCGTTCTTGATCTATTAGCTCCATCCAGGGAATGTTTTGCAATTCCACTTTTATTCCTTGATGTCTTCTTGAGGGTAATCTAGAAAACCCCTATATGGGATTTAATAATAATAGATCATTTTAGAATACTGTACTGCGATCACATGAAGAGGCAAGCTTTTTTTTCTACCTGGTTTTAATCAGTCATGGCCTCTTCTAATGTTAGCACAAGATCTAGAATAATATTACCTCAGGAGGGCTCTATTACATGCTGTAAAAAAAAAATCCTGTACCAGGTCAAGGAATTTGTTCTCCTGCTTGTAACATTAGATTCACCCAATCTATTGTCTCAGGGTTACTTATGGTTGTCTCATTCTCATTTTAAGGGATTGGGTTTCAGCTGCACAAATATCACATTTGGCAGATCAAAAACCTTCTCTACTGTAGCATATTCTCAGTTAGTTTGCTACCATTTTGAGCCTGCACCATACAGATTCTAAAGATCCCATGATGTTCAATTCCTCTTTGCTGGTTGAATTCAGGTCCTCTTTTTTTACATACAGCTTCACACCACCTGCTCTTGTTATTCTGTCCTTTATGAAAGGTAGATGGTACCCTGGAAGATGTAATTCCTCTTCAATTGTCTTCTCATCCCCATGTTTCACTAATGCCAATGATGATAGGATTCTCAGCCTCAGTATAAGGCTGCATTGTACTGCACACAATGCATTCTATTATACAAAGAATTCTGGGGTGCACACATGACAAAAACAGTTCTTATAATGCACTATTTCAATTATCTATCAAGGAACAGTGCCTCAGTAATGGGTGATAAGATGGTGTGTTGGTAGTTCCCCAGTGCCTCATAAGACCCTTTTTACCGCTTCCTTCTTTAGTAATTACAGTATACCTCTTTTCTTTTCTTAACACAAAATCAGACAAAGAGAAAAATTGTCATTCAATAAATAGCAATTTTTCTTATAAAACCAAAATTTTGGAGACGGGTAATACATGTTGATTTTTGGTGATTCAGGAACTCGTTCCCTATTTACAGCCTTGTGCCTATGGAAAATCTGGTTCTGACTTATTAATGGCTAACTAATGAATGCTTTTTGGAATTCATCCCATTCAAAAGTTGAGGACTGCCTTTACATAGGATATAATAAGATCTGTTATTTAAATACTGTATTATGTAGGTTTCACAGATAGCTGGAGATGTAATCACCCAACCAGTTAGTGGCCAGGCTCAACAGTGGCTTAAAAATCTCAGAATGCATAGTAAATTAAATCAATTGAAAACAAAAGTGCAGTCTAGTAGCTGAGGCTCTTAATTTGAAGCATATTGTCTCTAAAATCAATGACAATGTTAACCAGTGTGGTAGTGTGCCAAGGAATTGTTTGAGACCCCAATTATATTCAGATTTGTAATCTTTCCCTTAGAAAGTGCAGTACTGGGGAGTATAGGGCATATTAGGGCCTATAGTGTTTCTGAATTATTTATATTCTATTTCTGCAAGACACCAGTATTGATCTATATATTAATTTTAATATGTCTTAAACATGTACTGTATTTAACAAAATACTGCACATTTTCCAATTTACAGGATGGTGGTTGCACTTGTCCTGGAGATATTGCCAAGGCTTTTGGAGCAGGGGCAGATTTTGTTATGATGGGTGGGATGTTGGCTGGCCATGACCAGTCTGGAGGAGAGATGATAGAACGTAATGGAAAGAAGATGAAGCAGTTTTATGGCATGTCCAGTGCAACAGCAATGCAGAAGTATTCTGGTGGTGTTGCTGAGTACAGGTAAGAAAATACGTTTGTTTCAGTACTGTAATAAAACTAGTAAGCACAACTGTTCTTTGTATGACATTTCACTATTTATAACCATAGATAAATAATGAAATTCTTGGTATTTTGTGATTATCAGAAGCTTTTGCTTTGTTCCCTGCATTAAATAATCCACTCGTATATCATCTGTAGAAAGTAGTGGGTGTGGTTGAAGTGCAAAAGCAGGTGGTGCCACTAACCATAGGGAAGGACAGGTTTCACAGATATAAAGGGTACGGAGTATTGCTCTTGTTTTTCACACTTTCTGGTCGTAGGTTTCTTTATTTGCTAGATTTCTTGATAGAGTACTTCCCTAGAAGGTAGGGAGCAAGATCCTTCAAATAAAAAAACTACAACCAGAAAGATGAACGCGAAACAGAAATTGACATGAGCAAGATAAACCCAACACAGAAAAATAAGACCCAAAAACAATCCACCCGATAGGTGGTTCACCCTTCAGTAGTAGCTGCCCATCACTAGGTGGACAGCATTCTCCTCTAATTATTGGATCCAACCCAGTTAACATCATAAATCATTCAGACTAGATGCATATTGTACTGCGACAACAGTTACCTCCTAGCCTTCATAGTTGACAAGTTCACCTACAGTTCCAAGCGATTTCACTATTCACTTACAGTTCAGTTTCACATCATTAAAACTTTAATGTAAATAATTGTGTACAACTGGAGTCTGACTATCATATACTGGTTTCATTCATGTGGGTTTCCTCTGTACAGTGAATGTATTTCTACACAATTTTTATTTTATTGATTACAGTACCCCCCCATACATGTACAGTGGATGCTTCCATCACTTGAACGAATTATATGCGGGGCGAAGCGGATCGTCCAGCATTCCGTTCCAATGCGGATTCTTTACCCCAACAGTACACTCGACGGCCTCCAACCAACACCCAACAACCCAAAACCCCACCAAAAAACACACAAAAAGGAACAAAAATTTTTAACTTTAATTTATGTAAATCGATTTCTAAATCTAAAATGTACCGTTTCTAAATCTAGCCAATAAATTGTTATTTCCTGTGGTCATACTGTCACTTACACTTAACAGTTAGTAGTGTAGTGCAGACTTTATTGCCAGCCTCAATACTCTTGAGAGTGCCAGATATGATATGAATATAATTCATTAACGAACAGTAACTATTTTCTAACAAACGTACATTATATCTATACACCATTACTGTACATAAAGTACAGCACCCACTAGATCACACTACAGTACTGAAGTAACTGATAGTCAATGTACTGTATCACTTAAACTCACACCTTTTTACACTTTGTAGCATTATGTCATTAGAAGCTGTGTGGTACAGCTGCATTTGGCACATCCCAGGTAATTATGGCTAGTGTGGGTGCTGGTCTCAGATATTCGGGCATCCTCAGGTAAGTCCTTGC
>WNGS01004374.1:3560359-3575772 GCA_020271785.1 Procambarus virginalis
CTGCACAGTACCCTGCGCCCCACCAGTGCAAAAACTGCCCCCTTACTCTAAGGCGAACAAGGGAGACAGAACACCCGAGCACACAAAGAGCGGCCGAAAACCAAGCGGTAAACGGCCTAGCAGGGGCAGACCCCAAGGAACTTGTGGGAAGGTGGCCCCAAGTCCCAAGGGCAGTACTTACAGGGCACCTAGGGAAAGGAAGGGAACCCTAGGCGCATGCAGCCCGAGTACTGGAGAATCACTCCCGGCTCGCGCACACACCTAGAAAACAGACACCCACACTCTAGGTGCAGTGCTGAAACAACACTGGAGCCGGAGCACATAACCGTGCCTATAGCATCAGCCGAGAACTGATGGGTGGATAGCCGGCGTGGGAGGTCTGGGGCTCCACCTTCCCCCTCCCGGGGAGGGATGAGCTGCGCAGATAGCGGCGCGGTGACGTGTGACGTCACACTAGTTGGCTTGTTTTTCTGTTTGGGAGTTCTATCCACTAGTTCGGATTTTGGTAGCAATTTAACCAGAATAGGGGTTTGTTTTGGGGCGCTTACCTTCTGGGTGCCTGTCCGGTCGATGGCAGACATAGAATGAATGCTTCCAACCACACGGGGGCTTCTATAGGCCATTGCTCCCCGTGCCTCTCTGAGGGGGCCCGGTTCTGGCCGTGGCTTCCGGTAGGCCTAAGAACTCCATACTCATGACTGATGCCAAAGTCTGAAATTAGCATATCAGCCTGGGTATAGCTACGGGGAGCCGACGGGGCTCCCCCCAGAAAATATTTTTTTTTTAAAAAATCAATCGGAGACATTAAAACCAATTAGGTAATAATATCTTTGTGGCAACTCCCCACTGCAGCGCGGTGACGCTGACTGGCCCTGGCGACCGCTCTGTCAACGCCCACTTTTTGCCAGACTTCCTCGGACAATTGCAGCCCAAATATGTCACCTACGATTTTTTTCATTTTTCCCGTGCTCAGGGGACACAAATAACAGCATTAGAAGAAAAAAAAAAAAATTTTAATTTTTTTGTTTTCTTGCGCACAGGGGTGTAAATGTCCCCAGGACCCCTGAGCAGTGTATGAGGGTTAATGGGGGCGTTCATTTGCTCTTTTGAAGATGTAGACTTTACAATTTTTAACCAGACAGTGGTTTGTTTTGATTCACCTACCTTCTGGGTCCTTCCCCGGTCAATGGCAAGAAGACATACTTAAATGTAAAGTGTTCATAGGCTATTGCTCCCTGCACTTCTCTGAGGGAGCCCAGTTCTGGCTCATAGTCCTCCGGTAGGCATAAGAACTCTGTGACCAATGAATAACCCCAACTAATATAGCACTATATCGTTTCGGTATAGCTTCGGGGAGCCGACGGGGCTCCATACAGAAATTATCTGAATGTTACCCTGACCCACAACTTCCTTTTTAATTCTGGTGACCCTGACCAGCCTACGTTCATTCCGTACCCAAGATCATTCCTTTTGTCAATTTTGGTGAGGCTAACACCAACCGTGTGGCCCCAACATTTCCACAACAGACATTCTCTCTTATAGCTTAGTGTATTATAGTAATATTATTTTAATATCTATATATATTATTAGTTATAGTACATATATATATATATTATATAGTAATATATATATATATATATATATATGTATATATTATATATATATATATAAGTATATATATATATATATATATTATATAATTATATAGTATATATATATATATATATATATATATATATTCAATGCCCAACTTGCCTAAACACGCAGAGTAGAAATTCAACTATAGAACACGTTCCCACCAGGAGACTCGAACCCTAGCCAGCACAGAAGCCTTCTAGCAACTGGCATAACAGGTAACGCCTTAGAATGTTATAAGGCGTTACCTGTTATGCCAGTTGCTAGAAGGCTTCTGTGCTGGCTAGGGTTCGGCTCTCCTGGTGGGAAAGTGTTCTAAAGTTGGATGGATGGATGGATGGATGGATGGATATATATATATATATATAATATATATTATATATATAATATATATATATAATATATATATATATATATATATATATATATATATATATATACACACACACATACACACACACACACACACACACACACACAGAATAGGGGTACACAGTACATATACATATATATATGCAGAAAATCCCAGAGAAATGGGAAAGGGAGATGAACGTTTCGGCCGATCAAAGCGATATGTCACACCAAATTGACTAAGAGAAAATAAAGGGAGGGTGGAGGCCAACAACTGGAACCTGACCACCCATCCTCAGGGAAAGAATTACCCAGAAACAGGTATAGATTAGCTTAGACTGGTCGGAAGGATTAAGCGGTCATTGAATATGTATGAAAGAGCAAAGAAAAAACCTCATTTAACACACACATAATACATTATTATTATAATATTGTAATGAGACATTGTAATCCTCCCTATCAGAGTTTTTTCTTAAACTGTTGTGCAATATTGCAACTTAAAAATGGGTCAAGTTTGTACTAGTATGTACAAACTTGTAGATACCAGTACCAATTTGTACTGGTATGTACAAACTTGACCCATTTTTAAGTTACAATATTGCACAACAGTTAAGAAAAAACTCTGATAAGGGGGTTACAATGTCTCATTACAATATTATGTGTGTGTGTTCAATGAGGCTTTTTCTTTGATTTTCATACACTTCATACATACTCAATGACCGCTTAATCCTTCCGACCATTCTAGCTAATTTATACCTGTTTCTGGGTAACTCTTTCCCTGGGGATGGGTGGTCAGGTCCAGTTGTGGCCCTCCACCCTCCCTTTGTTTTCTCTTAAGTCAATCTGGTGTTGACAATGGCTTTATCGGTTGAAACGTTCATCTCCCTTTCCCATTTCTCTGTGGATTTTCCACATACAAATGATCAGTGTTTTGTGATCGTCAATTGCATACATATATACTGTGTATATATATATATATATATATATATATATATAATATATATATATATATATATATAATATTCTTCTAAGACTACCTACTACAACTACATTTTTTAAGATATAATATTAACAAAAAATTACATTAATACTGAGAACCCTTGTGGACTTAGGTCTTTACCTACTTCAATTTCAAAAGCACACATAATGTGAAGATTAAAAATAGAAAATGTTCTTGATGTTATACCATCATGCTAAGTGAAGAAACATCTAGGATTCATTCCACTGTATTATGAGAAGCTACTTAGAAGATGAGCATAAACCCTGAAAATAGATATACAGTACTGTAAACTAAAAATACTGAGAATTGTCAACCATGCTAAAGATTTTCTACAGAGGTCAGAAAAAGTCGCATAACACTACTGGTAAGTTATGTAATAGGCAGGATATTACTAAACAACCAAAATATGAAAATAATGAAATGCACAAAGAATTGTCAACAAGAATGGAGGATTTAAAATTTATCATCCAGCAAGAAAAGTAGAAAATATGAAACCACACTTTATTTACAGAAAATATTACCAATGGAGATGTAGGCACAATATCTGACTGACAACCACTGGATACCATTTTATAGTTTTAAACATGTTCAATATAACATTATTTTCAGGCGATGTCATTTGTGTATTTTGTTTCCAGCAGACCTTTAGAAGAAAGACCTCACCTGTTTCAGCACCTAAATTACTCTAATGATTCACTTTGAACGTGTTCCTATTAACGTGTTTATGTCTGAATTTTATATTATAAAGCCTAACAAATGTACTGTTATTGTACACCTGAAATATTTGTTTATAAATAAGAAATACACAGTGCCTACAAATTCTGCCATGAAGTAATTATTATTTAATTGGTAAAGCTGTGAAAAAGTAATAACATACTCAGAACTCAACTCACCTGAAGAATGGATACAGAGGGTTCCCCTGGCTCAGACTTAACCTTTGTCGCCTTTGTTGAACCAATTCCTAAGAGTTTCTTTTGTTCTTGTAGCAAGAACTTCTCATAAGGTAACAATAATCTGGAAATAAATGAGACACTTGGTATGAGTGAAAGGGATGAGGGAATCAAATGTGGAGTAGGTGAAATACAATATAATTAGATAGTATGAACTTTTAGTAGGATGCCTGAGAATCATTTAGCAAGTTCTGTACAAGGGGGAAAAAAATGGGATCATATGGTCGAGGAAGATGGCCAGCATCTTGGAAGGGAAGAGTGTAACAACCTGATAAATGTATATATATACATCTTTGCCACTAATCAACACCCTACCAGTTGTTATATGTATATTTTCACATGAAAATCTTTGCAACTTCATGCATGGTAAACCACCACACTCATGTTGCTACTTCATTCACTGGTAACACTTGTAATTAATTACCAAAGTAATTACCTAAGTGTAGTTACAGGATGAGAGCTATGCTCGTGGTGTCCCGTCTTCCCAGCACTCTTTGTGCTGGGAAGGCGTTATTTCAAAGCGTAATTTCAAAAACGCCTTGAAATTACTGAAAGTTTTGGCGTCCACTACCCTCTCACCTAACTTGTTCTTCCAACCGTCTACCACTGTTTACAAAAGTGAATTTTCTTATATTTCTCCGGCAGCTTTGTTTCGTTAGTTTAAATTTATGACCTCTTGTTCTTGAAGGTCCGGGTCTCAGGAATTCTTCCCTATCAATTTTATCATTTAGCCTAGGGGAGCACCTCCTGCTTGTTTTTGTGGTTAGTCTGTTTTCTGCCCCCATTCTTCATATTGCCTCTGGCATTCTTTGCCCTCTGAATGGCTCTTTCCCCTACAAAACCTTTGTGTTCATTGGGTTATGTTTCTGCCTCTTATTTCTCCTTGTTTTCAGGTTTTCTCTCCTCCTCCATCTGTGTTCTGTGTGGCTTTTGGTCCAGTTAGATTTGGCTTGTTCCATATTTTCTGATGAAAGTTGGGCTTTCACCTTTCATAGCAGTGTTTTGATGTTTGTTGCTTGGTTTCTCAGAACCATGAATCTGTGACCCTCTTTGTCCCTGTAGTAGCTGTCTGTTGCTCTTGTGAGGTTCAGATGGCTACATTGGTTGTTAGTCTCCTACAGCAGGATTTGTTTATTCCCAACAGTCTGCTGTGTTGTTCAGTTGTGCCAGCTAGCTGTTCCCATTATCCACAGTCTTGAGGTCTTATCTGCAATTTTAGCATTGTGTTCTTGCCTGCTTTTCAGGCTCATGTTCTTGGCACTCTTCTTAAGTACTCATAGCTTGCTTCTTGGATACTGTTCCTGGATAGCACCAGGCTTGCAATGTGTTGGGGTAAAATTTGTGCTTTTTGCATCTTAGAGGACAGTCTTGCCATTTTCCTTTTCTCTGTATTGACATAGATCAGGGAACTAGAGAGGCCCTCCTAGAAACACAGTTTTGATCATAATAAAGTGCCTCTTTGCTGAGGGTCCCTCAGCAGCTCCCCATTCCCACCCTTAAACTCCTTTCTACTGATTTGCCTGTCATGCTTTGTGGTGGTGCAAGAATTATGAGGTATTCAACTTGGGTCCCTGGTGGCCTGTGCTGCCATCTGGATGTGATCAGCACAGTTAACTACTGTTTACTTATTCAGTGTCTGTGTTGCCAATGTGATCCATGCAATTGTCTATTTTGGTGAACAGTATTCTACCTTTGTGGTGGTCTCTCTCTTGGTTAATGTGGTGGTCCTTGACCACCAGACTTCTCCTCCCTCTACTGAGAGGGCCAGATTCTGGTTCTGGTCTTCTGTAGGAGATGTGTATGTGAATTTGCATACTAGACCAGTAGAGAGTAATTACAGCAGCACATTTAGTATCTTTTTGAATATGTAAATGTAGAATAATTAATTAAAAGTTAGTGAATGAAAATTGATGAGCAAACTTTTAATTTTTCTGGATTTGCACGAGTAACGTAACTTAAGAAAAAGTTATAGTAAGTGTGTGAGGGCTATGCCTTTAAAACCTTCTATGTACTCATCAGTGAGGTAAGCTGGCAGACACAGTGTGTTCCAGACATTGGCTGGTGGCCCAGTATGACATGTTCCTACCCAAATTTGAAGGAACAGATTGATAAACTTAATTTCAGTTGATCTTTGAGTATTATATGAAAGATTTTTAATGTTAGTAATATTACTTTGGGTTATAGATGATGGATTGTCATTCAATGCTGTTAATGTAATAAGGTAGAACTGGTATTCATTGTAAATGTGGCAACAACCAGATATAGAAAGTCAGCAGCCCATCCTCCTGTTTAGGCAGTACTTATAGTAATGATCTAAAACATCTAAACTACTGGGACCGAGTAAAATGCCTAAATCTATATTCTCTTGAGCGCAGGTGGGGGAGACACACAATAATTTACACATGGAAAATATTAGAGGGGCTGGTCCCAAACCTTCACACAGAAATAACACCACATGAGACCAGAAGGCATGGCAGGATGTGCAGAATACCCCCATTGAAAATCAGAGATGCATTAAGTACTCTGAGAGAGAACTGTATCAACATCAGAGGCCCGAGACTGTTCAACACGCTTCCACTACACATAAGGGACATAACTGGCCGACCCCTCACAGTGTACAAGAGAGAACTTTATAAACACCTCAAAAAAATAACTGATCAACCAGGCTGTGACTCATATACGTCAGGCTGCGAGCAGCCAAGTCCAACAGCCTGGTTGACCAATCCAGAAACGAGGAGGCCTGGTTGACGACCGGGGCCACGGGGACGTTAAGCCCCGAAATCATCTCAAGGTAACCTCAAGGTAAGGTAACGATGAGGACCATTGTACATACATTGATGTAAAAGGCAATTAGAAAGTAGAAATCAGTACTATTGAATTTATACAAACTGGAATTTTTTTTATACTGGTATTGCAAAGAAAACCTAACCTTTCTAGGCCTAATACACGCTATCTGAGGCCTAACAAGATAATATAAGAAGTTTATTCAGGTAAAGGTACATACATTGAAAATGAGTTACAAACATAATGTTGGATTTATAGATGAAAAATATTAAATTTTTTCAATATGAAAAAATGTGTGAACAATATTTTTAGTAAACTTGAAAGAATAATAATCAGAGAGAGTACCTTTCATAATGGCGTTTCATCATACTGGAAAAGGATTGGGCATTTTGTGGAGGGTTTGATGAGGTAGAGTTACCACTCATCTCTTCATAGAGCTGCTTCCAAAGCTTCTTCTCTCCAACAGCCTCATACCCACCAAGCTGCTGTACTCTTGTAAACAATTCAAACACATTCACTGCAAGGACGCAATTAATTTTATTTATAAACGTAAAATATGTTGTGGTAAATAATTCTCTATGCATAGCTGCGCCATTTTACAAATTTGCCTCCCAATTAAAAGAATGTGTGTACAACAATGTTGAAAATATATTATGAAAAATCCTACAATAAAAAATAATATAAATGCCAAAATGCATGAAGTGATGTGCCACTGTCAAAATTCGCAAACTTACCATAAATTAAAACAGCATTTCTATTCTGTTTTAACAGCAATTGTACTTTCCTTATATCTCATGTCATTAGCACTACAGGACACAGTCTTTGTGCCCAGACAGTCAAGTATCTCTTCAAGTTGTCTTGGCCCCTTCCAAAAGGGATTGGAGCTCAGTGGAGAGCATACCTCAATCTATTCTGAAGTAACCATGTAAAAAAAACACCTTCAAATCACTTAAACTTCATTTAAATGAACCTTGACCATATATTAATTGACAAGCCCCATTCTAAAAAACTAAAGATACATCATCTGTGACTCTGGCTGCCACTAGATGACACTAGATGACAGCTGTAGTGCTGTATGTAAATGGGTCAAGGAAGAGAGCATGCCTTCACTGCCAGTCACCTCTCAGACTCTGCAGCTGAAAAACTCATTCCCATAGGGCAGTATGCTTGCGCCTGTACTTTTTCTTATCCTCATATCGGGCATGGGCAAGCTATACAATAGTACAGAATCATCCTTTCCAGATGACACAAGGATTTTCATGACCGTAGACATTTTAGAGGATAAAACAGTACTGACAGTACTTTTGGCAACTTAGTCTAAGTTGATACTGTACCTGGAGTGAGTTCTGAAAGTTCTTCTAATTCCCAAGGCCAGTCCGGGGCAAGTCTTGATTGGTCCAAGCTTGATCCAAGAGACTGTTGTTTGGAATGGCTTGCAGGTCCATATATTCACTACAACCCAGTTTGTCTGGCACTTCATGCAGAAAACTGCCTAATTTGTTCTTGAAAAAGTCCACTTTTGTTCCAGTAATATTTCTTTCTTGCTGGGAGAACACTAAACAGTCGTGAACTCCTGATTTTCACAGTGTTCTCTGATCATGCCTATGACATCCCTACTCTTCACTGCCTCTATTCTGCATTTTGTACCATGTCATTCACTCCAGTATGTTGTTATTTTACCATGTAAATTTGGTACCTGGCTTTCCAGTGTTTTCCATGTACATATTATATGATACTGTACCTCTGCCGCCTTCTTTCTAGAGAGTATATTTTGAAATTGTTGAGACTGTCGCAATAATTTAGGTGCTTTATCATGTCTAGGTGTGCCTTGTATGTCCTCCATAATCCTTCTATTTCAGAAAACTCTCTTGCCTTGAAAGAGAAAGTGAGTACCCAGCAGTACTCAGGGCAAGAAACCACAAGAGATTTGAATAGTCAAGCATTGTGACGAAATCCCTGTAGTTGGAGATTCTCATAATCTCTGCCATCATTTTTCTGGCTGATGATATGTTTGATTTGTTATACTCATTAACCACCGTGCTGCGCCAAGTTTATTGTGAAATTCCCCCTGTGCGCATGAAATAAAGTGTTCCCAAAAAATTCCTTTTTCTTCGTAAAATGATAAATTCCCTTCCCTGAATATGTGTATGTAAAAATAAATACCAAATTCCACTTACTTTGGCTGTGGGGACATGGACAAGGTGTGCTGTGACGTCATCAGGGCTTGGTCGCCCGTGCATGAATCGCCCAGACACAGTCGCGCGAGCCTTTCAAGCACTGGGTGTTGCCACAAATATATTTTCAATTATTTGTTCTATGTATTTCCAATGCGGTTTTATTTATTTATTTTTTTATCGTATATGATGCATATTTGTGCTGACCAGACCACATACTAGAAGGTGAAGGGACGATGACGTTTCGGTCCGTCCTGGACCATTCTCAAGTCGATTGTCTTGAGAATGAGAATGGTCCAGGACGAACCAAAACATCATCGTCCCTTCACCTTCTAGTGTGTGGTCTGATCAACATACTTTAGCCACGTTATTGTGACTCATCACCTGCATGTATATTTGTGTCCTTTACAATATGTATACAGTAGAACGTTCATAATGTTCCATGGAACTGTGATACATGTGTCAGTAATGTGTCCACAATGTTTATTTTCGCAATATTTCTTGTTAACAATTCACTAAAATTACAGTATGTACAGTTTCACACACTATTTACACAGTAACACACTGTATTACACATTCAGTACTTCGGAAGTGAGTAATAATCAAGAAAGCAGTCCATGGTGCACAGCGCGACTTTGCTCTCATTGCACCAGGTACAGATAAATTTTCGCTTCCTGTTTCTTCATTCTGTGTGCTTGCAAATAACGCACTCATGTACACCCTTGGCTTTAGTACTTGTAGGTTGTATGTAGCCAAGCTTGTAAAGCCTAAGGTAGTATTGAAAAGATTATAGGAAAAGATCAATTTGCAAGGTAGTCTTGAAAAGATCGCTTTGTATGGTCCCACACAAGAAGAGATTCAGCTTGCCTCAAAGAATGTCCATCAGTCAGAGAGAGATTCAGCTAGCCTCAAAGAGTGTCCATCAGTCAGGAAGAGATTCAGCTATTCTTGAAAATATTTATGGAAAACACCACCATAGAAGCTGCTTACACTGTTCATCCATGCTACTTGCATCAGATGCATCATCACTGAACCCGAAAATGATTCATCTGTGTACCATCTAAATAAATTGGAGATAGCATAGGATTGCAAGGGTGACGCTCAGAGCTACAACTCGATACGTTCGCTGTATCATCCTCATAGGTGCTGTATCACTTGCATCCGACCTTTGTGTTAGGTCCTTATTGCGCCTAGCTTCACCAATATTATGACACTTATGTTCTTCAAACAATAAGGTTTGAATTTCACCAGCAGAGCCTTATCTTTCAACATTGCATCGGACAGGTGTTTGGGAGCCAGGAGTGTGCGCGCCACCCATGGTTGCTCATTCAGTACTAACCCAGCCAGCAGCCCTAGGGCATTCTGGGAATTTTTTCCAAGATGGCTGCCTCTCACTGGAGGTCCTAAGAGTCCATTTCATACACAACCAACCTCGTACACATTTCGAATGGGTACGGAAAAATCAAAAAGAGTTTTCTCGGTTGGTGCAGTTTCCCGCCGACCGAGAATACTCAGCTGGCGCAGTTAAATGGTTAAACATCAGGTCATCTGACATAATTATTAATCTATGTTTTTCAAGATGTAATTCAATTGCTTTTGTTAGAACTGACTTGAGCAATTTTCTTACAATACAGCCCGGCGAGAAAGTGAGAGCATGTTACCCGGGAGCGCGCAAGTGCAATAAAATGTATACACTCTTCACTTTGGACATCTCAATTCTCGACCTAGGTCTTTCACTTTAGTATCATTGTGTTCGCAATAGAATTCCCTACAGGACTATATGCATATATAAAGTCCAAAAGCCTGGTGTACCACCCACAGCAAACAGAGAAAATGACAGAGCATTACCCAAGTGAGCGCTAATAAAGAGCAATAAAATGGTATTTTCTTTTCAACTTTCGTACCTCAATCCTGGTCCTAGGTCTTTCATTTTGGTATCTTGTGTTTGCAATGAAATTCCCTACAAGAGTACAGGTATATGCATATAATGTCCAAAACCGCAGCTCGCCCCTCCCGAAGCCGCCGCCAATTTGCCGCCGAAAACGACGCAATGCTGCGTCATTCGTGGAAATCCGTCTAATAAAAAAAGACTCGATGCTGCGTCGTTAGTGGGCGATAGTGTTAAGTTAATTGGCTAATTACTCAATGCAAGCATTCTATTCTCCTACTTAAAAATCTGCACCACATTCAAAGTCCACCATGACTGTGTTACTGTGGTGAACTCTACTGTTTATTAAATATGTAAAAGAAGGGCTTACTAAATTCATATTTGCATTCCTCAAGGACCCTGGCCTTCTTGAAAGACTTTATCTGGCCCTGAGGAATAGATGCAGTTTAATTTTTATGTGTGTTTAATAACTTCTTCCTTGGTAATCACTAAACTAGTTAACTTGTCCTCTTCCCTACATATATGTGGTTAGTTGTAGGTAAAATATCAAGTTATTTTCTTGTAAATACAGAGAAAAAGTACATTTTAGAATACCTTCTGTTTCTTTATATAAGTTTAATTTTTCTGTGGCCCACTTGTTTAGGAAACCACTGTGTACCACAACACTGGTGGGGAGTAATGCTCAAGGAACCTCTGTGTACCACAACACTGGTGTGGAGTAATGCTCAAGGAACCTCTGTGTACCACAACACTGGTGGGGAGTAATGCTCAAGGAACCTCTGTGTACCACAACACTGGTGGGGAGTAATGCTCAAGGAACCTCTGTGTACCACAACACTGGTGGGGAGTAATGCTCAAGGAACCTCTGTGTACCACAACACTGGTGGGGAGTAATGCTCAAGGAACCTCTGTGTACCACAACACTGGTGGGGAGTAATGCTCAAGGAACCTCTGTGTACCACAACACTGGTGTGGAGTAATGCTCAAGGAACCTCTGTGTACCACAACACTGGTGGGGAGTAATGCTCAAGGAACCTCTGTGTACCACAACACTGGTGGGGAGTAATGCTCAAGGAACCTCTGTGTACCACAACACTGGTGGGGATTAATGCTCAAGGAACCTCTGTGTACCACAACACTGGTGGGGAGTAATGCTCAAGGAACCTCTGTGTACCACAACACTGGTGGGGAGTAATGCTCAAGGAACCTCTGTGTACCACAACACTGGTGAGGAGTAATGCTCAAGGAACTACATCTACCAAAGCCTTTGCTTCTATTAACACATACAACTTATAATGGGATATTCTACCATAATAGTTTTTAAAAAGCCATTTGCTTTTTGCTCATAAAATATTTCATATGAAGCAACCATTACATTCTAAGGTGATGATCAAAGTGATATCAATGTATACTTATAATTACACATTAAAATACTGTTGTTTGTACTTACACTGTTTGTAACCCATATGTGGTAATCTGGTAATGGGCGTATTACGGTCCTTCATAAACTTGTGCAGCTTGGACATAAAGTCTACTTCTATAAGACGATTCAATGCTGGCGTTGAGAAGTCGTTTTTGACCTGTGACAAATGTGCCCGTGAACTGGTCTTTCGGTCCAACACTCTCAATCCATTGGGCTTCGCAGTGAGGCCTGGCTTGCCTTTGAGTCGTGGCCTGATATCTTCTGATGTTTCAGAAGACTCGGATTCGGAATCAGTCGGTTTCTTCCGCCTCTTTCTCGGCCGACCTTGAAGCTTAGGTGCTGTTGGTGGGACGTCTAGATCAGCCAGTACAGGTCTAGTGTACTGTTGTCAATTACTTTTGCATTTGGAACATAAAAATGGGGTTCATAAAGAAAATTCAAAATGCAAGCAATTGGAGAATAGAGATTTTTTTGTTTATTTAAAGTAGATAAATATGGAATGTGTTAAAAAGCTTAACAATTTATAAAACCTGTTGCAATAACTATTAAGATGTGAATTAAGGTTTAATTTTATGTTGAAATTGACAAACATTGATGGTTATCTAATGAGCTGGGAAATTTAATGTGTGAAACAATACCAATTCTGAGAAAGAAATCTAAGAAAGGAATGAAAGGGGTATTGTTAGAATACGGGCACTTACAAAGATGATTACACAGTAGATCATGACCTTCTAGTTCCGGATAGTCAAAAACATCTCTGCAGAAGAGCATCCGTGTTCGTCTGGAAGGAACCACAAAGCCACCCAATGCCACCACTATTCTACTCCGCATATACTCCTCTTCCACACCCTCCAACCGCTTGAGCAGACCTCGCATTCGACAGTACTTGTCAAATGCCAAGACAATAATGTGTAAACTATTTGGCTCCACAACATCACCTAGGGAGAATAAGGAGAACCAATTAATGTTTTCATCTACAACTAAGATACTACTGTATACTGTACTTATATGGCCATTTACTAAGCTAGCAAAAGTTTAAACTACTCGAAAGCACCATAAATTATAAGAAATACACACCAGTTCAATTAATGAATCATAAACATCCACTATACTCACCTCTACCACTGTGTAAAAAAACATTCCCTACCACCACCTCCAACACTGTATAACATACATTCACTAACACCACCTGCATCTGGAGAGAATTCCAAGAGTTCTTCTACTCCCCAAGCCTGGCCCCACAGGCATGACTTGTGATAACTTGGTCCAACAGGCTGTTGCTTGGAGCGGCCAGCAGGCCCACATATCCACTACAGCCTGATTGGTCTGGCACTTCTTGCAAGAACTTGTCCAAGTGCCTCTTGAATACATCCACTTTTGTTCCAGCAATATTTTTAAGGCTTGCTGGGAGGGTATTGAACAGCTGTGAACCTTTGATGTTCTGACAGTGCTCTCTGATTGTGCTTATGGCATCTCTACTCCTAACTGGTTCTATTCTGCATTTCTTTCCATATCTTTTGCTCCAGTATGCAGTTATTCTACTGTGCAAATTTGTGATCTGGCCTTCCAGTATCTTCCAGTATAGTTCATATTCTTGTCCATATCTAATATGAGGATGAGAATAAGTACAGCAGCAAGCACAGAACCTTAGTGGGACACCTTTTCATGGCAGATGATCCAAATTTTACTATTACAGTGAGTTCTTTCATTAAGAAATTAATGGTCCATCATCTCCCTAACTTTGCCAGATACTCCCTTTTGTACGCATTTTGTATTCAATAACACCTTACCTTGCTGTTACCTTGTGATGATTTCCCCACTGCTGACTAGGAGGCCTAGACCTCGACTAGGCCTCCTGTTTGCTGGACTGGTCAGCCAAGCTGTTGGACGAGGCTGCAAGCAGCCTGACGTATGGATCACAGCCTGGTTGATCAGGTATCCTTGAAGGTGTTTATCGAGTTCTCTCTTGAACACTGTGAGAGGTCGACCAGTATGCCCCTTACGTGTAGTGGAAGCATGTTAAACAATCTTGGGACTCTGATGTTGATAGAGCTCTCTCTCTCCCTCTCCCTCTCTCTCTCTCTCTCTCCTACTGCACCCTCTTGTTTCAACAGAGGTATTCTGCACATCCTGCCATTCCCTCTGGTCACACCTTGGTCACATTTGTCAAAGGCTTTTATGAAATCTGTGTACATGATATCAGCACTTTGCTTATCTTCCAAAGCATCAATAGCATGTCATAGTGGTCTAAGCATTTGTACAAGGCAGGAGCACCTGTTCTCAGTCCATGTTGTCAAGGGTTATGTAGACATTTTGATTCCATGTGTTCTGTGATCTCTTTATGATCACAAAGACTTTTATGATGTGTGATGTTAGAGCTATTGGTCTATAATTTTTGCCCCCTTTCTCCTTTACCTGGTTGATACCCGGTTGATGGGTTCTTGACTTGTGAGGTTTGGTCCACTAGGCTGTTGCTTGCAGCGGCCACACAGGCCCACATACACCACACAGCCCGGTTGGTCCGGCACTCCTTGGAGGAAACTACTGTATCTAGTTTCCTCTTGAAGATGTCCACGTTGTTCCGGCAATATTTCTTATGTTCGCTGGGAAGGGTTTGAACAACCATGGACCACTGATGCTTATACAGTTCACTCTCTAATTGTGCCTATGGCAGCCCCTGCTCTTCACTGGCTTACTTCTGCATTTTCTTCCATATCGTTCACTCCAGTATGTTGTTATTTTACTGTGCAAATTTGGGACCTGTGCCCTCCAGTATTGTTCCATGTGTACATATTTGATATCTCTCGTCGTTCTTTCTAGCGAATAACATTTGGCGAGCTTTGAGACGATCACAATACTTTAGATGCTTTATCTCGTTCATGTATCCTGTATATGTTCTCTGTACTCCCTTTATTTCAGCAATCTCTACCTGCTCTGAATGGAAAGTGAGTACTGAGCAGTACTCAAGACGGGACAGCACAAGTGATTTGAAGAGTACAACCATTGTGATGGGATCCCTGGATTTGAAAGTTCTCGTAATCCATCCAATCATTTTCCTGGCTGCCGCAATATTTGCTTGATTATGCTTGGTTATATGAAAATATAAAACGGAAACCACGTACAAATCTCAGGAAATCATAACATAGACGAAAGGCAATGTAAATGATTCTGGGTGTACTCATGTCGGAAGACACTTACCTTTAAAGAA
>WNGS01004374.1:3576772-3596033 GCA_020271785.1 Procambarus virginalis
GGTCTAGCAGAGAGTCATATTTAGGGGAGGATTCTGTTCTGGTAGTAAGAGTGTTTGGATTGGTTGCAACAACAAAGTAAATGTAGTCATCTAGTGGAGCATGTCCTTGTATTCTCTGAACCAGAATATGAAGTAAAACATGAAACAACTCAACTAATATTTGACAATTAAGCAGTTATTGTTCTTTCTAAGCTTTCTCTGCTTAGTTACTCTCTTAACCCCTCAGAGTGAGGTTATCGTCATGTAATAATCGTCTAGTGCAGTGTGGTCATTGTCAAATGATGATGTACATCTTGCATCAGTGCTTGAGTACCAATGTGACCTCATGTGGTTCCAATAGCTTATTGATGTTTCCAGCATTTATGGTAGGCCACAAAATAATTTGGAATCAGAAAGACTTCAGTGGTTGGTCTCCCATCAGTATATGACAATTACTGTACTTTGCCTGGCCAATATGCTGTATAGATCTTCTATTTATTTTGTATCATTTTTACTTTTGCATACAGATTCCTTACGTTGAATATATTTCATTTAAATATTAACAACTTTTCTGGGGGAGCCCCTTTGGCTCCCCCTGAGCTATCCAGGCTGATATGTATATTATTAGACTTTGGTATCAGTCAGTGTGAGGGAGTTCTAGGCCTACCAGGACCACGATCCAGAACCTGGTCCCCTCAGAGAGGCACAAGGAGCAATGGCCTATAGAAGTGCACATATGATTTTGAGCATTCTATATTTGCCATCGATCGGCCAGACACCCAGAAAGGTAAGCGCCTCAAAACATACCCTTATTCTGGTTAAAACTACAATTGAAAACTAACGAGTGGACAGAACCCCCCCCCCTAATTGAAAATGAGCAAACGAGCATGACGTCACACATGCAGCGCCGCTTGTCTGGGGAAGCTGCTTCCCCCTCCTCGGGAGGGGGAAGGGGGAGCCCCAGACCCCTCGCGCCGGCTATCCACACCCCAGTTCTCGGCTGATGTGTTTGAGGCTCGGTCGTGTGGCTCCAGCTCCTGATTCTCTTTGTTGTGCTGTGCCTTATTTCCAGTGCTTCTCTTATGGAAGCTCTGGAAACTGGTCAGTGCTTCCAGTGCTTCTGTATCATGGAAACTCAGTCATTCACTTGTGTGGACCGCTCTGGCTGATGTTTGGTTAATAAGCGTCACTTCTTGTGTGGACCGTTCTGGCTGGTGTTTGGTTCATATGGTTCACTTGTTGTGTGGTCCACTTGTGTGATCCAACTTGTCATATGAAGGAATTATTAATTGTAACCTGTGATGGAATGGGAAAGTTTTCCACCACTCTGAACTCTGTCCCAACATCGTAAGCTTGTGGACCACTTATGGACCACTTGTTTGGTCCACTTGTGTGGTCCACTTGTGTGATCGAACTTGTCGTATGAGGGATTTATTAACTGAAATCCGTGATAGAATGGAAAATTTTTCCACGAGTCTGTGAACTCTTGTCTGGACATCGTAAGCAAATCCGAACATCCCCCGCTTCGGTGAACCATTGTTTGTTGAACCGAGTGAGTAAATACGGCCTGAAAAGTGTGTGAACTAGCCAGAGATTCGTTGAATCGGGGTACGTTGAATCAAGGTTGTACTGTACTGTGCTTTTTGTTGAAGTGGTCTTGTCCTTCTCTCTCGTGGCAGTTCAGGACCGTTATCTTGCCACATACTATCGCCTTGTCTCGTGCGGTGCTGACGGAGCCGCTATGGATTGCTTTCAGTTTTTATGTTTCTTTTGCACCATTTTGCGAGCTGTCTTAGGTGTTGTTTTACCTCCGGCCTGCTCGTGCACTGTCTGAGCTGTCCAAGTCTTGGACAGGGTGCTCTCTTCTCTCTCTTTCCCTCGGTTTGTTGTGGCCCCCCTTCTGTTCAGGTTTGATTCTCAGTGGTTTCTGCTCCTTTGGGTTCTGGTGATCGGTTTGTTCATTTGCAGCCATTTCTTTTCTGGCGAGGTTGGGACAGCTGTTTTCCGGAGGGGTCCCTGGGGGTTGCTGATGCTTGGTTGGTTGGCCAGGGGTGCATCTTCTTGTGTCCGGTTGTGGCTCTCAGCCATTGCCTGGGTGCCGTGGCCTGTGTAGCCCTGGATGCACTTTGGGTTGCCCGGGTTACCTTCGTCCCTGTTCCAGAGTTCAGGTCTCCCGGGTTGTCCGCGGGGTCATTTGGTGTTGCTGTTGTCTTGCTTTTGGGTTCGGGCACGTGGTTTCCGCCTCCCGGGTTTGTCCCTCATTTGTTCCTGGTTTTGGGTAGTTAGCTCCAGGGAGCCAAAGGGGCTCCCCCCAGAAAACTAGCGTTGAATGTAATGAAACGCCATTTTCTGAGTGAGTCCCGGAGGCTCCCTGGCAGCCCTCCCTTCCCTTGGTCGGCATTTTTTTTGCGTGTTTTGATATCCAAAATCGAACTGGGACTTGTGGATAGCTGGTGCGAGGGTTCTGGGGCTCCCCCTTCCTCATCCTGGGGAAAGGGGACGCTGCGCAGACAAGCGGCGCGGCACGTGTGATGTCATGCTCGTTTGCTCGTTTTCAATTGGGGAGTTCTGTCCACTCGTTAGTTTTCAGTAGTAGTTTTGACCAGAATAGGGGTTTGTTTTGAGATGCTTACCACTGGGTGCCTGGCCCAGTCGATGGCAGATATAGAATGCTCCAAATCACATGTATACTTCTATAGGCCATTACTCCTTGTGCCTCTCTGAGGGGGCCAGGTTTTGGCTCGTGGTCCCCGGTAGGCCTAGAACTCCATTCACACTGACTGATGCCAATGTCTAATAATATACCTATCAGCCTGGATAGCTCCGGGAAGCCCCCAGGTCTCACCCAGAAAATGGCGTTTCATTTCATTCAGCATTGGTTTTTATATTTTTTGATCCTGGCTTTTATCACATTGTAATGCTGGTAAATGTCAGAAAGACAGTTGACTACCATTCATGCCAAAATATGAATCAAAATAAGATATATATGATTGTTTATTTTGTTTTTTAAATTCTTTTGAATATATATCTACCATTTAATAAGAAAAACTAAATGATGATTTTATCTTATGCACACACACACATTCAATATAATAATTTTGGTGATAGTGATAGTTTGAGAGGTTAAACAATGCCCCAGTCTTATATGGACATGGTAGAGTGCTACTAGGCCACTGGACTTAAAAGCCTCCTTGTTTAGATTTTTAAATGATGTCCTTATGTTTAATTATTTTCCATATGCTGCTGATGTTATTCTGTTCACATGAGCTCCTGGTGATGGGATTGTGTCTACTCCCAGGTCCTTACTCTTATTGCTTTTTGTAATTATGGTGTATTTAAATACAGGTCTTCTATCTTCCTTCTCATTTTCCTTACTTGGATCGAATTTCAGCGAGTATGTGCCCATCCTTGAAGTTTGTTTAAGACTTCTTGCAGCACTTTACAGTCCTCTTCATCAACATGTATGAACTCATTCCCTCTGCAAGGTCATTTACATAAATTTAAAGAACCCATGGCCCTAGGACAGAGTCTTGTGTGTGCACCTACTCATAGAAGGAAAATGACATGTAAAAAGATTTGGGAATTATGATGTTTGAGGACCTGACATTTAGTAAACATAACCAAGCAAATATAATGTTAGCCACAAAAATTATAGGAGTGATTATGAGAACATTTAAATCCAGGGAGTGCAACAAAATTTGTTGTGTTGGAGCAACAGGCACCCAACTATTGTTGCTCCAACAATAGTTGGAGCAACAGGCAAGAGTGAAAGGGAAGGTGCTCCAGTGGATAAGGGAGTACTTAAGCAACAGGAAACAGCGAGTAACAGTGAGGGGGGGAGACATCAGAGTGGCGAGATGTCACCAGTGGAGTTCCACAGGGCTCAGTACTTGGACCCATCGTGTTTCTAATATATGTAAACGATCTTCCGGAGGGTATAGACTCATTCCTCTCAATGTTTGCTGATGATGCAAAAATTATGAGAAGAATCAAGACGGATGAAGATAGACAGAGACTACAGGATGACCTGGATAAACTGGAGGAATGGTCTAGAAAATGGCTGCTAAAGTTCAACTCAGGAAAGTGTAAGGTGATGAAATTAGGCGAAGGAAGCAGGAGGCTGAACACAAGGTATCATCTGGGAGGTGAAATATTGCAAGAATCAAATAGAGAGAAGGATCTGGGGGTTGATATCACACCGAACCTGTCCCCAGAGGTCCACATCAAAAGAATATCATCAGCGGCATATGCTAGACTAGCCAACATAAGAACTGCCTTTAGAAACTTGTGTAAGGAATCTTTCAGAACTCTGTATACCACTTATGTAAGACCAATCCTGGAGTATGCAGCTCCAGCCTGGAGTCCATACCTAGTTAAACACAAGACAAAGCTAGAGAAGATTCAGTGGTATGTCACCAGGCTCATCCCGGAACTGAGAGGAATGAGCTACGAGGAAAGGCTAAAGGAGCTGAACCTCACGTCCCTGGAAAGCAGAAGAGTAAGGGGAGACATGATAACCACCTACAAAATTCTCAGGGAAATTGACAGGGTGGACAAAGACAAACTCTTCAGCACGGGTGGAACACGAACAAGGGGACACAGGTGGAAACTTAGTACCCAGATGAGCCACAGAGACGTTAGAAAGAATTTTTTCAGTGTCAGAGTAGTTAATAAATGGAATGCTCTAGGAAGTGATGTGGTGGAGGCTGACTCCATACACAGTTTCAAATGTAGATATGATAGAGCCCAGTAGGCTCAGGAATCTGTACACCAGTTGATTGACAGTTGAGAGGCGGGACCAAAGCTCAACCCCTGCAAACACAATTAGGTAAGTAAGTACAATGCTAATACTGTACTATTTAAATCACTGGTGCTATCCCACCTTGATTTTCTGAAATTGAGATTTCTGAAAATCTCAACCTTGAGATTTCTGAAATAAGAGGGAATATAGAGAACATATTTGGCATGCATAATGATAAAGCATATAAATTATTGGAACGTCTCAAAGCTCTCAAAATGTATTCTGTGGAAAGGAAATGAGAGAGGCATCAAATAATATTTACATGGGAAAGTAGTGAAGGCCAGATCTCAAGTTTGCACAACAACTAAAATAACAACATACTGGAGTAAACGATACAGTAAGAAATGCAAAATAGAACCAGTGAGGAGTAGCGGTGCCATAGGCACAAGCAGAGAACACTGTATGAACATCAGAGGGCCACAGCTGTTCAATACCCAGCAAGCTTAAGAAATATCACCGAAGCAAAGGTGGACATCTTCAAGAAGCAATTACCGTAAACAAGTTCCTGCAATAAGTGCCAGACCAACCAGGTTGTATTGGGTGTGTGGGCCTGCGGATCACTCCAAGCAACAGTCATTTGAACCAAATTATCCTGACCTGGGGCCAGGCTTGGGAAGTAACCGAATCCGGGAACTCTCCGGGTAAACTCATGATGGGGTTCGGACATTGCCCAAGAGATTGACTGAATGGCTTACTTAGAAATGACCTTATCATATATTCTCAGCCTTATTTTTGCAAATAATTTTGGTATCAAGCTCCTGCACTGCAGAAGTTGCACTATCAAGTTCACCTCTCATGTGCTATGGAAAAAATTAAAATATATAAATTGAAACCATGTACAAAATGCAGTCAAATCATACCATAGAACGAAAAAACAATGTAAAAGATTTGACTCCTTCGGTTGGCCTCTCTACTCTGTTTTGTCAAAGTCAAATTTCAAATCCACAGCTGAAGTGGTGGTGTGGCAGCCTGAACCTTACCTGCAAGGTTTACCCACTGGGCAGGGTGTTGGCTTTGGGTACTGTTGCAGTTCATATGCAGCCATACCACAGTTGCAATTGTCAGTTTCGAACCCCATTTGCTCTCTGGCAGCTTCTTTGTTGCCACTTTCTACTTCCACCTTCCATAATTGACTTGTTTATGGACACCTTGGACCTGGGCTGGGGTTTTGTGACCGGGGTTCACTTGGTGGCTCAGGGCTGGGGCGGGTTCTCTTCAATGGGCGCACAGTACAGTTTGCTAGTTGGCCACAGGTTGGCATGCTCTTTGTCTTGTTCATCTTTCCTGGGCTTTATGTTCCAGCTCCACTCCAACGGCTCTCTGGTGGTTCATTGTCTGAATGTGGGCAGGTCCACATAAAGCACCTAAATTATTGGGATCGTCTCAAAGCTCTCCAAATGTACTCACTAGAAAGAAGACGAGAGAGATATCAAATAATATACACCTGGAAGATACTGGAGGGCCAGGTCCCAAATCTACACAGTAAAATAACAACATACTGGAGTGAACGATATGGAAGAAAATGCAGAATAGAACCAGTGAAGAGCAGAGGTGCCATAGGCACAATCAGAGAACACTGTATAAACATCAGAGGTCCGCGGTTGTTCAACGTCCTCCCAGCAAGCATAAGAAACATTGCTGGAACAACCGTGGATATCTTCAAGAGGAAACTAGATTTATTCCTCCAAGGAGTGCCGGACCAACCGGGCTGTGGTGGGTATGTGGGCATGCGGGCCGCTCCAAGCAACAGCCTGTTGGACCAAGTTATTACAAGTCGTGCCAGGCCCCAGGCTGGGCTCGATGGAGAAAAACTCCTGAAACCCCCTCCAGGTATGCTCCAAGATATTTAGGGTCGTAATTTTGGTGGCTCGACAATGAGTAGTTTGGGTGTCTGTATCCTTGTGCTGCTGCAATTGCCATCTGGTGGTGAGCTGGTGTAGACAAGAGTAATATGTACTCACCTAGTTGTACTCATCTAGTTGTGCTTGCGGGGATTGAGCTTTGGCTCTTTGGTCCCGCCTCTCAACCGTCAATGAACTGACGTACAGATTCCTGAGCCTACTGGGCTCTGTTATATCTACATTTGAAACTGTGTATGGAGTCAGCCTCCACCACATTACTTTCTAGTGCATTCCATTTAATAACTACTCTGACACTGAAAAAGTTCTTTCTAATGTCTCTGTGGCTCATTTGGGCACTCGGCTTCCACCTGTGTCCCTTTGTGCGTGTACCACCCGTGTTAAATAATTCATCCTTGTCTACCCTGTCAATTCCCCTGAGAATTTTGTACGGGTGATCATGTCTTCCCTAGCTCTTTTGTCTTCCAGGGACGTGAGGTGCAGTTCACGCAGTCTGTACTCATAACTCATGCCTCTTTGTTCTTGAACTAGCCTAGTGGCATACCTCTGAAGTTTTTCCAGCTTCGTCTTGTGCTTGACTTGATACGGTCTCTATGCTGGGGCTGCATACTCCAGGATTGGCCTGACATATGTGGTATACAAGGTTCTGAAGGATTCCTTACACAAGTTTCTGAAAGCAGTCCTGCTTTCTGCTATGTAAACATATACTTAATATGTATTATGGAGTATATGTTCACATAGTATAATGCTTTTAATAATGCTTCCATGTAGTTGCTTGTTTTGGAGTACAACCTACAGTCTGTGAGTTACTTCTCATGAAATTGTGGCGAGCCAAGATATGCAATCTCCTCTTAGTTTCTTTTAGATTGTCAGATTTCGGTATGGGCATATGGTAGGCAAATGGGATTTGTTAGAGGCGTGATTTTGTTCATGAGGTTTGGGTGTTATCAAGGCAGTAGCAGTGGAGAGCTACTGAGTGCCATACCAGAAAGATGCATTTCATTACATTCAACATAAGACTTATTTTGTACTATTTTCAGTTTCTAAAGCATTTTCTCTCCTCCATCTTTCCTAAGTTCTTATCATCGTCAGATTACGAAACCGCCAAATCTTCATTCAACTTTATATGTATGGTTGTATAGATAATGCCTCAGCTCATTGACTGGATCAGAGGTGGTGGTGTTAGGTGGTTATATCATACATATTATTGTGCCATCACTTGAATTTAAGTTATCAATATCAGGAAGAGTTTGACATTGTCTTATCAGTAACAATGCCTGAACCTCATCAGCCTTCAGTCTTAAATGATTTATCTGATCTTCTTTTAGCTCTTTACAGAAATGGTTGTTGAACCATAATAAATGTCACATAAATTAGGCATTCCTCAAATAATAGTAGACTACAAGTAGTCTGTTCATGCAGTTCTTTAATGGTTTTGGTGTTACAAGCTTACCTACAATAACAGCCTTTGTCCTGTGAGTTCCATCAACATTAGTGTATACCAAAGCTCATACTCTTTCCTTACTTTATGGCCTGGCACAGTCACAGTCACCTTTACCCTACAAGCCAAAATGTTTTTTGGCCAACCTCTCCAGCACAAGCCAGTTTCATCAACATTGTAGACTTGGAAAAAATGTGCTGCAATCGGTTAGTACTAATGAACTTGTTAAATTGTTGTTTTAAGTTGACCAACACTTTTCCTTTGACCACTGTAGCTTCACCAGCTACCTTCGTGTTAGTAATGGCATGCCTGTGCCTAAATATTGTAACCCAGCCAGATCTAGCCTTTAAGTCGTGTGCAGTGCCTAAATTGTGAGTAAGCTAATCTGCTGCAACTTTAATTTGTTGCAACTTCAATTCGGTCACACCAACAACCACACTTGCTGTGCATTGCAACATAAACCACTTTTACATAGCAGCATCCAATTCTGTAAATGTAGCAGCCTTGAGTGTTTTCCTATCAGCACTACTTGCACCCTCACACACACTGTTAGCAACATACTTCATAAAATGCTTTCTAGGAGAGTCCCCTCAGCAGCTTCCTGGTGCTTACATGCTGGTACTGCTAAATTTAAAGATCATGCCAGGCCTCCGAAACCCACGCTGACCTACCAGGACTATAATCTGGCTCTTTCTACAAGGTGAAGTGATGTTGGGGATCAAAGATCTATTCAATACTAAGAAAAACTGAGCAGAATATAAGAAAACAAAATAAACCACTACTTGAAAGCAAGAAATTATAATGATGAAACAAGGCAAACAATAGCTTTCCGAGGGCAGACAACTCCTGTTGTAATTTGCTTGACTGGCCAGGGCAGCAGCAGTGATGGCCCTGCAGCTACCTCACTCACTTGCCTGCTACTGACGGGCTTGACTGCCTCCTACTGCCAACCATGTGCTATTTCTTGCCACAGGTAACTGATGTTGGCTATCTTTAGAATGTTAGGTCTGTGTAGGGCTATTACTGTACAGGAATTTTCTGACTTGCTACTATCCTACTTATAATGACTCGTAATACAACCTGTCCTCTAAAAAGAACGTCGTTTTTGGCCGTTTGCCCGTATGGCCGAATATGGACGTAATTTGAAAATGAAAAAAAAAATGAAATTAAATTTGGGATTTTTTTTTCAACAACAGTAAGTTAAGGGTCCTCTGATAGGTTAGGTGGGCAGGAAATTCTCATAAAGTTTCAAAACGCTATGAAAAACGTTAATGAAAAGTTGCCTCTTTTAACCTTGCAGAGTAAGCCGGACGACTCAAACAGAAAACGGAACAGTACGTCACTTTTGTGAGTCGATTTCATTTCAAATTACGTCCAAATTTGGCCATAGTGCGCAGACGAGCGAAAAGTGACGTTATTTTTAAGAGGACGAGTTGCGTAATTATGATGGTTTCCAACCCTTCATTGGTCAATTTTTTTTTCCCTGAACTCTAGTGCAGTCTGGGATCTTGGATTCATTATCCCAATTTTTTTGTAAAACGACCCTTAACCCTTAATGGTGCTCAATTATTCGGTGACCTGCATGAAGTGAGAGCGTTGCTTTACCGTCCAGCCCAAGTGATTGGGCACCATAAATGGAGAGTCAATACAATCATTCTCGTATCCAACAATCTGCCCTGAACCAAGATCACTGTCCTCAAAAAGCCAGAATTTGGTGCAGAGACCCATGGAACTCCCACGGTCAATTCTCTCTGCCCCCAGACCTAGACAGGACAACCCCAGAAGAGCCCCCAGCAAAGCGTACCAGAAACCTCAAAGAAGAGGGAGCATGGAGGCCAGGTACACCACCCGGGGGGTGGGGGGGGTAGCCCCTGTGAAGTCAGAGACCAAGGTGGGGGCACAACTGTTGAACAAGAGGGTAACCACCAATGCCCCATCAACATACCAAAAACAGCAGGGTACCCAAATCCAACCGGGACCTTAAAAGCACCCCCTGCAAGCCCTGAACCTGCAAAGTAGCAAGTGCCCATAAAGACATAGCCCAAAATGGTGCATGGCCAACACCAGAGGACAGCTGTAAAATACAAAAATCACCTGTATGAAATACATCAACCCAGAAGGTGAATAACAAACTAGCAATTTCTTTGTTTTCATCTTTAATTTCTTTCTTTCAATCAATGGTTTGTTTTGTTTTGTTTGGGTTTCTAGTTTATATTTCTCAGTTTGGCATAGATCTCTGATCCTCAAGGTTCCCTCACTTCTTAGAGAGTACTAGATTCTGGCCCTAGCTACCAGGGTAAAATGATGGATCTCAGAGACCTTGCATGATTCTTAGACTTTGCAGTTCCAGTGTATAGACATAAGGGAAACTACTTATGGTTTACCAGAAAAGAGAGTTTCACTACATTCAACCCTTAATTTTTGTCAGAAACCACTTGTACCAGTTGCATACTCTTGTGGTAAACTCAGTTCTCTGTGCCCCAGGTATCTTTCTTCATTTCTATCCCTGATAGCATCTTTCTCCATTTCTATCCCTGATAGAATCTTTCTCCATTTCTATCCCCGATAGCATCTTTCTCCATATCTTTCCCTAATTACATCTTCCTCGTTTTCTTTTTTAGCATGTTGTCTCTCTCTCTCTCTCTCTCTCTCTCTCTCTCTCTCACTCATAGTATTGTTCTTCTCTTGTTTTCTCCTTCAGCCGGGTGATTCTAATGCTATATATTCTTTTTGCTAATATTTCGTTAAATTTATATACAAAAATAAAATAAATAAATGAATATTTTTTGTCAGAAAGGTAAAGAGCATATAAGCCACATGGTTGGGTCACATTCATATAGTCAAAGTGCAGTAGGTAGGCCTCCATGAAAATAAAATAGGTAATTTGCAATGTACACTCTACAGTTATGCATTTGTTATCATTATTAAATTTTTAATTATGAACAATAAGTCATTAATGGGTATAATATTTGCTTCTGTATTTTGTTAGTTCTTCTATACACATATCTTGATGTAATTCAGTCAAGCAAATGCATGTTTCATTACACCAGAATGCTATTGGCATCTCTTCTTACAACTGTAACTGAATTCTTCCAACGCAACAGTTCTTACAACCGAGACTGAATCACTATTACAACTGTTCATAAGACTGAAACTGAATCTATACATTGCAACCATTCTTACAACTAGAATTGAATCCTTCCATTACATCTGATTTTTTGGTGGACAGGTTTTTGTTCAAGTGAAAATCTGCTGTAATTTTATTTGACAGCCTAAATGTACAAAGTATATTAAAGGATTTTAACAGAGGTAAGAATCATAGTGCTGCACTTTATTAACATATAATTCAAATATTAATAATTAGTACTCATGTGGTGCATTATTCAACAATTAGATAGTATGGCTCATTTCATCTCCATGTTTTTGTAGATTACTGGAAAATAAATTGTGCAGCAGTATGTTCAAAAGATGTTGACTTATCTCTGACTAATGCATTGATGATTTATGTTTACACTAAGAGTAATTGTTGGAATATTTTTCTGCTACATGCAAGCATTCTACATGTGATCCATCACTTTTCACAAGGAATAGAGTAAGATTAATATAAAGGCACAAGATTCAGTAACAATGCATCACACTAAGAATAATAAAGTGCATGTTAATATTTTAAATTATGTATATCCCCTTTACACTAATTATTTAATAAGATTTGTTCATGTTTTTATGTGTGAAATATATAATGTACATTATATGAAATATATTTTTATACATTATAAGAACTCTTAATACAGCACAATATTAATTATTTTATTGGTATTTTAACCAATACACAGAAATCTACTCTTTGGCAGATATGAAAAACCATTACATGAACCAGCCACAAAAAGATTAAAAACAGAAGGAGCAAGAGTTAATGGCGCTAGTTCAAGAGAAAAAGATAATGGCCGACCCTCTGTTATCCAAGAAACTCCTGTAAGTAAGGCATCTCTGCCAGCAGTACCTGGACTTGTTTCTGCAGATGTATTAAGACAAATGAACCTTCTAGACCCAAGTGCCAAGTTACTCCTTCCAGCACACCAGAGCAACAAAACAACGATAAGTGCGCTGGCACAGCTTTTACCCCAGACTAGCATCTTCCCAGCACCGGCACCTGCAGCACATCAGCACCATATAATGAAATCCCCACGGGACCCCATCAGACCCGAACCTCCAAGGGTCTTCCAATCACAATCTGTGTATTCTCAATCCAAACACATGTATGGTAAACCTACCACGGACGTTAAGGACATGAGTAAAGACAATAAGAGTTCTAGTCCAGAAATAGAAATTCTGGATCTTAGTCGTGCATCAGGAAACAAAAATGGTAGATCTTCAAAATCAGAACGACCAGAAATAGAGTTGTTAGACTTGTCTACCAGACGTGATATAACAGTGTCCTCAGTTTCTAAACCAAGTACTAGTAAGAACTGCAATATGGGTAGGATTCCTCCTCCTCATGTTAGCATAAAGTCCTCAGATATCTCTAAACTTTCACCCAGTAAACTCCAAGGAGCAGCAAATGCAGCTTCTGCAGCAGCACTAGCAGCTGCTGCAGCTCAGGGCTTGCCACCAGGTTTAGCTAGCCTTCAATTAAACCCTGCAGCATTACTGCCGTACCTGTCGCCCATGCTTGCTCCAGGAGTTAAACCCAACTCTGGAGCCGGTGGTGCTCCTCTTTCAATATTTCCTTACATGGACCCCACTGCCCTTGCTGCTTACTACAGTATTTTGCCTCATAGCTTAATTCCCACAACCAGTAGTGGTAGCAGTAATAGTGGGGGATCAGCCGCAGCTCAACACATGGCAGCAGCCCAACTACAATTTGGTTCATTAGGGCTTTCAAGTTTATCAGGCCTCTCACCCGAAGCTTTAGCAAGCCTAGGCATGTACAAGAACTTCCTTCCCCAAGGGAACCTTCCTGCCCCACACTTCCTTTCGGGTCTTATGTCACCACACAATCACAACCCGCCCACGAGTAAGTAACATTATCAACACACCCAAAACAATCACCTCACACATCACCACCGCCATAATCATCATCATCATCATCATCATCACCACCACCACCATCATTATCATCATCACCACCATCACTATCACCATCACCATCATCACCATCTCCTCTTTCAACATTTACATACCTGTAAGTTACTTTTTATTATTTATTCTTCTTATATCATATCTCATGAGCTAATTATTATAGCATTTTTTTATTGTTATGTAGAGCATTACTTTATATACCTCCATAATTCCTCATTCTCATCTCATAAATCTTTGTTTATAATGTCTATATTTATCTTTGCCTTCATCATCTTTCCTCTAAAGTCACCTCACATAAATATTAAATCTTTCATCTGCAGCATCCTCATGCTGTCATTGTGTACCTTCCTCTCGTAGACATCATGCCATTGCTCACTACATCACACCACTACCACAGCCCCACCACTCCCGCCGAGTGTGTCATCCTCAACAAGTATACTGTACGAGGTCTGCATTTTGCATATCTTGGAGAGATTTAAGAAACTGATTTTTCGTGGTGTTCTTGATTTTATCTGTTACTCAGATTTACTTGGTTCTTAATTTAATACACAATATTTAATACGCCTGACTGAATGAAGCAAATGGCAACTGCAACAGTTAGCAGTCAAAATGCAGAATTTGTTAGCAGAACTTTATTACTCTCCCAAGTCTTGTTAATTTTCAAGAAACTACAAGTTAACATTTTGTATTTTCAGTTTTTAAAAATACAGTAAGTACAAAATATATCTTCTAACACTGTTTCAGGATTGTAAATGTCTTTATAAAAAGTGTATGATGTTTAATTTAGTTTTTATTGCCTTAAAATTACTATATGGAAAAGTAATTTTTTTTAAGTTGTGCTGAGTACATGAGAAAGCCAAGGATAACATGAAAAGTATGTTTTAACAAAAAATGGGGAAGTTTTTATGCCATGGGAGGAGGGGCTCTTTTGGTACCTGGTTTAGAATAAGATTTTCTTGGGTTCAGTAAGTGCCTAGTTTTGGTTTTCTTCCTTTTTCAAATTATAACAGGGAAGTATTTGTGTGATGTAAATAAGTACAGTGATTGATTTCTCAATTCTTTTTTTAATTTTTTATCATAACATATAGGTTAGCTAATCTTTTTGTAATAAACTTTTAGTAGTCATAGCCAGAAAGACAAGTGCTTAGCTGTGGTTCATGAAAAATTTGGAAGCTGGCTGGTGAAGTGTCAGTTCCTGTATCAAGTTACGAGTTCGATTGCGACTACCTCGAGTGTCAAGATGTACATTCAAAAACCACTCACGAGGTGAAGGATTGACAATGGAACAGAAGAAGATAGTGATCATGAATGGTGTATCCAGCCGTAAGTTACACATTGATATACAATACTGTAGAGGGAAAACAAAACATTTGTGTGCCACAGAAATGTGTGAAACTGCAGGATGTGTCTGTCCAAGAAACACCTCTGGATAAACTTATTAGATCATTTTTGGTCATTATGTGTTCATTGTTCTATTTTCAGTAACTTACCTCAAATAGTGTAATTCGTTTCTCCATGAGAATCTTTAAGTACTTTTTAACTTGTAGATATGTGTATGTTAAATAATAAATGGTCCTTCCATAAGTGTTATACTGTATCTCTTGATTGACCAAAGATTTCCTCAATAGCATTCATTCATTGTACATACTTGTGCAAATCTTGATTTACATAGTTTGTACATAATGGAAGTGATTGTATTAACCAAATAGAAAGGACCAAGTAACGTTAGTAAAATGAACGAGGTAGCTGGAAGGCGATGTTGTCTCTGCCATTACCTGACTTGTTCTTTTTCTCCTGAAGACTTTGGCAATTCTTACCTGAAGCATTACCTTTTGTACCAGTGTAAGGAAAATATTGATGTAATAAACAACTTTTGAGTAAAAAGAAGTTTTGACCATGACTACCTATTGCTACTAGTGTTGTATTTTTGTTGGAATAGGCAACGTATTTCCTTAGTTCTTTGAGGTAAGTTGACCAGCTAGCCAAGGAAGCACAGCTGGGTGGAAAATTCAACAGGTGCTGTGTTCTCCCACTGATGGATCACTGGTTATATAGACACTGTACGGCCAACTGACAATCTTCACGTAGCCTCCACATTTTTTTCCCTTTCATTATTTTTCTTTTGTGTTTTAAATGTACACATTATTATTTACCTTCTTTTTCTACTCATGTGAGTGCATTACAAGCTCACAAGAGTAGATATCTTGTGATATCTAGGTATTAGATATCAATAGTGTATTCAGGGCCAGATAAAAGGATGGGCTTTAGGGGCTGTAGCCCAAGGGTCTCAGCCAGTAAAATAGCTTTAATTTGCACATCATGGCCTACAGCTGTTTTCAAGAAACTTTGAAGTTAATCTTGGAAGATGAAAATCAAAAAGCTGATGCACGTTATAAAGTAAACACTATACTCAAGCAGCTATCAAAGGTGATGCACGTTATAAAGTAAACACTATACTCAAGCAGCTATCAAAGGTGATGCACATTATAAAGTAAACACTATACTCAAGCAGCTATCAAAGGTGATGCACGTTATAAAGTAAACACTATACTCAAGCAGCTATCAAAGGTGATGCACGTTATAAAGTAAACACTATACTCAAGCAGCTATCAAAGGTGATGCACGTTATAAAGTAAACACTATACTCAAGCAGCTATCAAAATTGAAAATAAATCTCTTTGCAGACTTCTGGGCTATCATGCTCAAAAGGTTAAATTAAGTTAGCAAATCACTTCAACATGAAACACTGGAGCATCAGTCAGCTAATATATTAAACTTCTTAATCTCTACTGGATTATTTTTTATGTTGCAACGAGATCAGTCTGAAGTGTTTGAAAATAAAGCAAAAGACAAAGTAATCTTTTATTCCGTAGAGGATACGCAATATTGTAACGCACAAAAATTAGAGCATTGGAAAAAAAAAATGAATCGATGATGGTTATGGTGAAGATGTTGCTTTTGTAAGGAAGATGGAAGCTTAAGGTGGAAACATACTTACTCATCATAGACAAGTTACGCTCCGCTCTTTCTCATTACGTTGAAGCATATAAATGATTAAGACATTTCAACAACAGCAGCCAAGTTTCAGATCTACTCAGATGACATCGAGCCTGAATTTGTTCCAAAAATTCTTCACTTTGAAAACTTTGTTGGACAATGTGATGAATTCAGTCACAAGCATGAAACCCCACAAGCTTGTGTTATGCTTGATGGGGTTCTGGGAGTTGTTCTACTCCCCAAGCCCTTTGTACACCTCTTGTAGTAAACAATAACATAACTTCTTCGTTCCCTAATGTTGAGATAGCACTACTGATATACCGTACTTGTTTTTATAATTAATGCAGCCAGACAGAGGAGTTTCTCCAAGATGAAACATCTAAAGAATGTACACAGATCTTGTGCAAGAATGACATAACAGACTTGATCTAATATCAATTGAAAACAGTGTTCTCAATAACTTATAATTTACCGTAATAATGTTTTGTAGAAATTTTTTTACAAAAAATTTGGCAAATACGCTTGAATTTAACTAATGTTAGTCTTGTAAAAATTAATTACTGTATATTTTTCTTTAACTTTGTTTTCCTTATGAAAATATTACTGGGGTCCTCTCAGTACCTATAGCCCAGGGGCCTACACAAATCTTAATCTGGTCCCAGTTACATTGTTGTAGCTGTAGTTCTGTTAATTATTCACATGCACATATATTTCAGTATCTTTTATATATACTACTGTATTTATCATCACCTGTAATTTATCAACAATAATCAAGAACCAGTCTCTTCAATGTCACCCTATTGAGAGGGATGCACATTGTGCCAGTATGAAGTAAACACAATCTTAGTCCATATATTTTAATATATTTATGTCACATTTAGTCTCCCAACTCCATCCAGTGTCTTTATTACCCTAAACACCAACTGGGCTTGTGTCTGTGCATCTAACCGAATCCTAATTTCTGAGCAATGTGACACTCAGATTACCAGTCTAATATTAATTAATCCATAACATTTGGTCAGGTCTCTCAATGGAAGACAGCTAGAGAGATATCACCATGGTAAGTCGTACTCATGACCTCCTTGTCAATTCTTGTTGAGGTCCATGTCAGACCTGGCTACCCTTCACCATTCTGCCAACATGTGTAAAATCGTATTAGGCAACCCTTTTGACAAACGTTATTTTGTCTGTCATATAAAACTTCTGTCCATGTGCCAACTGCTGGTCACTCCAGGGAATGGGAGCATAAGGTGCCATAGTAACAGTTATCAAGGATTACATAAACAGAGCTGAGCACACTGGATAACATAATATGGGCCACTAATGCAGGATTGGCAGGGAGGAGATGACTGAGAGGATAATTAGGGAATAGTGCCAAGTAAGGGACCAAAATTTGAGACTTGGCCTTTCAGTATTTTCCATGTATATATTGTGATACTTCTCGTTTTTTTTTCAGAAAGTACATTTTGAAAGCTTTGAAATGGTCCCAATAATTTATGTGCTTTATCATGTCTATGCATGTTGTATATGTTCTATGTATTCCCTCTTATTTCAGTTATCTCTCCTCTTCTGAAGGAGGAACTGAGTATTGAACAGTACTCAAGGCAGACCAACACAAGTGAAATTTGAATAGAATAAGCATTATGGTGGGATGCCTAGATTTGAATGTTCTCATAATCCATCCTATAATTTTTCTAGCTGACAGTATATTTGCATGATTTTGCTTCTTAAATGTTAGGTCATCAGACATCACTATTCCTAGATCCTTTACATGATCCAGGAATAGATCATGTAAAGGATCATGGTTACTGCTTTCCTATGATGGGTAGATCTGATTGAATCTTGAATTTGTATTTCTTTAATTTTTAACGTCTTAATTTTTTTCATACCTAAGACTGAAATTTATCACTGTTAAACATCATGCTATTTTCCACTGCCCAATAGAAAAAACTTTATTAATATCAGCCTATAGTTTTTCAGTGTCTTCTAGACAGATAATTTTCATGCTGATTTTTGTGTGATCTGCAAAAGATAACACGAAGCTGTGATTTGTATTTTTGTCTTTATCTGATAAGAGAATGAGAAAAAGCAGTGGAGCAAGGACCATGTTGCAGTACAAGGCTTTTTACTGTGCATGAACTTGATTTTGTTTGATTGACTGTTACTCTTCACATTCTGTTTGACAGGAAATTTAGTATCCATCACCCTCTTTACCTATTATTCAAATTGATCTTGTTTTACGGGCTATCTCTCCATGGTTACACTTATCAAATGCCTTTGCAGAGTCCATGTATACCACATCTGCATTTCGTTGTTCTAATGCTTCCATGATTTTGTCATAGTGGACGAGTAACTGTGAAAGGTATGATCCTCCTCTAAATCCATGTTGACCTGGGTTGTGAAGGTCACTGTTCTCCATGAAACTGGAGATCTGACTTATGATCACTCTTTCAAAATCTTTTATTACGTGTGATGTTAGTAATTACCCAAGTGTAGTTGCAGGATGAAAGAGACGCTCGTGGTGTCCCCGTCTTCCCAGTACTCTTTGTCATATAATGCTTTGAAACTACAGACAGTTTTGGCCTCCACCACCTTTTTGCTTAGCTTGTTTCAACTGTCTACCTTTTTCTTTTTTGCAAAAGAAAACTTTCTAATGTTTTTCTGGCACCTTTGCTTCCTTAGCTTGAATCTGTGTCCTCAAGATCTTGAAGTTGCTGGTTTCAGGAATTCCTCTTTGTCAATCTGGTCAGTTCCTATTTGTATTATGTAAGTGGTGATCCTATCACCTCTTTTTGTTCTATCGTCTAGTTTTGGCATATTTAACTCTTCTAGCCTCTCCTTGTAACTCTTTGTTTTCAATTCCAGAATCCATTTTGTAGCATACCTTTGCACCTTTTAAAGTTATGTGCTATTTGAGATATGGGCACCATACAACTGCTGCATATTCCAATTTTGGACTCACAAAAGTCATGAACAGTTTCTGAAATATTTCACCATCCATGTATTTAAAAGCGATTCAGAAGTTGGAGAGAATAGCATATGCTCCTCGCACAATGTCATTCATGTGGTCCTCTGGTGACAGTCTACTCTCTGGAACCACCCCTA
>WNGS01004374.1:3596133-3606459 GCA_020271785.1 Procambarus virginalis
GAACATATCGGCACTCGAACAGCCTTCTGGAACCGATTAAGTTGTGTACCAAGGTTCCACTGTATTCTGAGTTTCCTGTTTATTGTTTCTGTAGATTTGTAAATACAGTACACTGTACTCAAAACTCCTCAACAACATCCTATTCCGTCTAAACAACGTCTCCTTCTTGGTTATTAATTTTTACATTTTCCACTATGTGTTTTCACAATTAAAACACAATGCATTACATTTTGTTCAGTTTGGTATAGTAGTGGATGCAGGGTCATCTCATAGTGAAGTGTACGTCTTCAGGTGGAATGGCCAGATGCCTCTTGGAACGGCTGATGTGGAACTTCTTCATCGTTGCTTTATTTCAGGTATTTTCTTTCCTATTTTACACTTGAAATAGTGATGTGAAATATATAAAAAACTATAAATTTGCAAAATATTGTTTAAACAATAAAGACTTTATTTACAGTACAGTATAACATTTGCTAGGAATTAATTTTTATTTGTTCCCTTGATAATGTCCAAACAATTAGTTTTTTATGTCAAACACTCACACAGTAATTCATGACATTAGATGCCTGGGTCAGCTGTAAACACATTCCTTAAGAAATAAAGCCAGGCATAACTTTAACCAGTCCAGCTGCACCAGCCTGTAAAACATTAGTATGCCAATGTAGTCTTTTAGCACCTCTTCCTGCACAATTTAATGTATTTTTCAATTAGTTGAATTAGCTTACCTATATTTAAACTCCTTTTACTTATGATTAAATATATATATATATTTTAAACGAATTTAAATCTAAATCCATACCTAGTAAAATCCTCAATAGCTCCTACCGAGTCTAAGTATCGTGCCATAATGCCGTGACCGTCATTAACTTACCAGTGCCAGAACCAAAATCTGGCTCTCTTGACAAAGTGAAGAAAGCTTTAGGATTAGAAATTTACCCAAAACTAAGGCAACCAGCCATAAATGTTAGGCAAAACAAAACAAGCTTCTGCTTGAAACACAGGAATGAAAATTGAGAAAAGCAAGATAAATGGCAAATGATAGTTTGCTGTGATAAACCAATTATTTCTCCAGTGAGCCCAGATGGTGGCAAAGGATGCCATGGATCCAGGCCCAATGCCCACCTTACTCACTTGCCTGGAACTGCATGGCTCCGAGATATATATCCGGCAGCACAAAATCTTGTAACCATTCAAACTCTGCCTTTGATAATGTTGAAAAGGGGTCATTGAAATGCATCTCTTAGTATCAGGCATTAATAAGATTGTAAAATGAACTTTGGAGAGTTAATTTTTTAACTTCCTTCTCAAATGAAGAAAAGATAAGAAAAATAGAGAAGATTTGTGCTAAAATCATTGATTCCACCATTTGTCATATTTAATAATATATGTCCACATGAAAGACTGCTACCGAAATCAATAAATTACATTATATATTGTTGTACCTAATAGCCAGAACACACTACTTAGCCTAGTATGCAAGACTCGATTTGCCCAACAGACAGTGATTTTCATAGTTTCAAATACAGTATATCCTTTTCAAATTGCTTTGTTTGAATTGTTTGAAGCTATATTAATGTACTTTGCATTTGGATTACTGTATCCAAGCATGGAAAACCTTGTCTTCAGAAAAACATAGCTGCTTTAGAGAAAGTGCAACACAGGGCAACAAAAATCATTCCAAAGCTAAGTCCACTTGCATATCAGGAATGGTTGAGGGCCACAGGGCTAACAACACTACAAAACAGGCATAACAGGGCAGATCTTGTTGAAATTTTTAAATACCGATTAATTTGGAGGATGTTGATGTGGAGAATTTCTTCAAAAGGTCAGATATAACACAAACAAGGAGCAACGGTTTCAAGCTCAACAAGCCACAATGTAGGACTGTGAACAGGAGATGTTTTTTCACCCATAGAGTTATAAACCCATGGAACCACCTACTCGCCAAAGCTGTAAATGCCAAAACTCTGTTAAATTTTAAATTACGACTGGAAGAGATCATAAGGCAAATGAGGGGACCTTCAACAAGCCGCCGGCTTCCTGTCCTCGTCGAGGCCAATAGTGTTTGTGGCCCTCAGGTAAATTCAAGTAATAAATAAATACATATACAGTACATAATTTTTTCTCTTTATTAAATTATGATAAAGCCACTTTACAAGTACGGTACTGTACTGTAATTCTGTCAAACAAAATCTATGTTTAGCCATGCCTAAGACTGTGTGTATGCCATGGGCTCACTTGCAGCTGTATCTACATCACATGTTTGAATGTTTATGGGAATACAATTTTGTATTTTGCTTGTAATAAAATTAACATGGTATACATTAATTTATCATGAATGAGAGAGTTCATGTACAATAGTTATGTGAAGGTAATATTGATTTATTAGTGTACTCACCTAGTTGTGCTTGCGGGGGTTGAGCTCTGGCTCTTTGGTCCCGCCTCTCAACTGTCGAGTATTTATATTTTATAGTACTGTTATATTTATAGTACTGTTTATATATAAACAGTGTGTTTATATATACAGTACTGTAGAGTATGCTGTATTGCCTTGTATATATTTTAGCAAAATTGCAGGAGGAAACTGTATGCTAAGGAAGAATTTGAATGTGTTTTTCAGGAGGTGTAAACAGTTTTGCAACTCATGCTGAAGATATTGGTAGATACTTTAAGTACTGCATTGCTGAAGCTGAAACTCGCGTGCCTAAAGCTCATCGGCCTCATACACCACTGTATGTCCAAGCTACGGCTGGCATGAGAATACTAAAGTTAGTTTTGTGAACTTTATTACATTTTTGCGCTCTTAAGGTAAAGTTGCTTGTCGTCATGTGGTCGCAGGTTATCAGGTGTTGCTGCCCCCCAAAAAATCTTCTCTATACTGTACTGTAGTGTGTGCAACACCACATGAAACAAACTACAAAAATCTCAGAAACTCTTTAAATATATTCCAACTTACTGTATTGAAACATGAAAGGTACCTAATAGAAACCTGTTAGAATAAATATTATAATGCTAATTTTCTTATGATTGTATTGTACATTGACAAATTTTTTTTAGAAAGTTTAAAAAAAAAAACATGAAATTTAACGAATTGTATTTGATTTATTCTTTTGTTTACATGTTGAGGTATGGTTCTTAAACTGTTGGATAACAGGTGTTGACATCTAGTAGAGTGCATTATGGGTAATAAATGGTGTTCAGATACTAGAACTAACATTGGCTGTTTCTAGTGTCCAAATACCAAAACCAAGTACTGTACAGTGATACCTTGGTTTTCAAATTTAATCCGTTTCCAGAGACGGGTCGTAACCTGAAAATTTACAACCCGAAAAAAATTTTCCCATGAGAAATAATGTAAATTGAATTAATCCGTTCCACACTCCCAAAAATATTAACTTCAAAATACATTTCATCTATAATACACACATTTTATACTATAGTATGTACGTAAATCTGTGTATCTATGTATTTACGTATATAGGTTAGCTTAGCATTTTAAAAGCACCGACTCACCTTCAGTGGTTGATTGTTCAATAAACCCTTGAAATATATGTTTAACACATCTCTAACCCTGTCCATGGAGGACAGAAGAAAATGTATATATGCTGGTTAGCATTATAAATGTGTGGCCACGTGTGTGGTAGAAAATAATAATAAAAAAAAAAAAGTATGTACAAGTTATAGCTTACCATTATCGATGACTCTTGATGGCGTATGGAAGACGAGGAGGAGGAGAGGTGTTAGTGTTTGGAAGGGAAGTTCCCATCCATTATAACATCAGGTAGTGATGACATTTCTGGGGTACTCTCTCTCCTACGTTTTGCAGGCATACCATTAGGACCTGGTTGTGGCTCAGTGCTTGCTTGTCTTATTAAGAATATGTTTAAAGACACTTGTTTTTCCCTGCATTTTAACACTTGTCTCTAATGAGACATCACATTGTCATTGTAAAGATCAATGCAACAACCTGTTACAGCTTTATCTGGGCGAGTTTTTTCAACAAAACTTTGTAGTTTTGTCCATGCTTCACACACATTTTCTTAATGATGAAGTAAAGGACATCCTTTACTCACAACTATTTTCTTAGGCTGAACCTTCTTACCACTGACCTTCTTGGGACCCATGGCATGATTATAATAATAATTTAATGTTCAAAAACAAAAAAAAGCAGAAAAACAATGAAATCCTTTACAAAGAATTCAAGTGCGATTGTCACTAAGCGGGAGACACTGGTAAACCAAAGCACGGTCGTCCGTGCTACCAGGAACTAAGCGCTTGGTCAACCCATACGTGTATCAACATAGTCGCAAGGCGAGGGCTAAGTTTGTAACCAAATTCAAATTTTCCGAAGAAATTGAGTTCATAACCTAAAAAGTTTGTAGAGGGACGTTCACTACCCGAAGTTCCACTGTACAGGAATCTAAAAATTAACTGAAAATACCAACATATACAAAATCTCCATACTTCTTTGCATATTATTATCAGACCTTAACAGTAATTGGTTCCCACAGAATGAGTCAGTGAACATGTATCTCTGGTCTCCATATGCATGAAAGGGTTGAAAAAAAAAGTCATATAACAAAATGATAATACTGACACTCTACTCCCATATTAGTAATATCATTCATTAATGCTCAGAAATTCATTCCTAAGAAATAAGTTTTCAAACACTGGGGTACCCTGTGCCAGTTTCTAGCACCCTTGGAGGCTAGTCTCTGGAAACCCACTGGGCAAAATGTTTGAAACAGGTATGTTATGCTTGCGGTGTTGCCTAATAGCGTGAAAATGAAGGAAGGTATAATATGGAGAATTCTAGACATAATATAAACCGAGCTCCAGCATTTTGTGGTTACATATCTTAAATGTTGCACGTACAGTCCTCAATCCAGTGTCATTATATAAAACATTCTCTTTTAAATTATATTGACAAACCCTTTATATTGACAAATTTATATTGACATTTTACACAAAATGGCGTGTCTAGAAACTCAGAACTTATATGCTACAGTACAATATTAATATACAGTGGCACCTCGACATACGATTGCCCCTACTTACGATAAATTCGAGTTCCGATATAAATTTCATCAAAAAAATGCGACTCGACATCCGATGGTGTCGTCGACATCCGATATTTGTTGGTACACGTTCGGGTCGGCCAAGCGCGTGGTTCCCGGACACGCGGTCCGACCTGCCTCAGTTTACTACAGCTACCCGCTTAGTGACGATCGCGCCTATAAGAAATTCCGCTTTTGTGGTGATTTTTTGCATTTTGAACATTAAAGTAATTATTTTCTATCGTGCCATGAGTCCCAAGAAAGTCAGTGGTAAGGCTCAACATATGAGATCATGTAAGAATGACCATAGAGCAGAAACAAGAGATCATTCGTAAATATGAGACGGTGTGCGGGTCGGTGAACTGGCTAGGCAGTACAACAAATCTCAGTCAACGATATCCACCATACTGGTTAAGAAAAAGGACATTATGGGTGCTAAAGTGATGCATCATTACAGACAAATGTTAAATCGAATGGAAAAACAAATGTCTCTTGACAAATTTGTAGTGAGACAAACAAGCACTGAACCACAACCAGGTCCTAGTGGTATTCAGGCAAAACGTAGGAGAGAGAGTACCCCAGAGAAAACATCACTGCCTGATGTGATAATGGAAGGGGACTCCCCTTCCAAACAGTAACAACTCTCCTCCCCCCTCATCACCATCTTCCATACGCCATCGAAATCCCTCCATAAGGTAAGTGAAGTTTTGGTACTGTATTGTAGTTAGAAAAAAACATTGTATTCAGTATAAAATGTATTTTTATGTTAATATTTTGGAGGGTGGGGAACGGATTAATTCAAATCCCTTTATTTCTTATGGGAAAATTCGCCTCGACTTCCGATATTTCGACATACGATCCGTCTCTGGGAACGGATTAGCATCGTAAATTGAGGCCCCATTGTACAGTAATTAATTGCCCTTAGAAATTCAGAATAGAAAGGTAGTGTTAGCTGAAAATTGGTTACTTAAGTGTTAATATTTGTGTTATGTAAAGTTTTGATAATTCACTTACATAACATGTAATTTATCTTATCATACAGAAAGCAAAACTACTAAGATTTATAGAAATGTTTCAGTTTAATTTGAAGTGCAAATACCACTTTCTCCTTATATGCTAATGACTGCAGTGATATATAACACTGCACACACAAACAGATCTGAATTACAAAAGTCAGTATTCTGATTATGTTGAATATTTTTGTCCAGAAAATTTGATCCGGAGGGAGCTCAAGCAATATTGTCAACGATACGAGAATTTTTTTATGCAAACACGAGCTTCCAAGTGGAAAATAATAGTGTGGAGATACTTCCAGGCACAGAAGAAGGCTTAAATGGCTGGATCATTGTCAATTATTTGAATAATCACTTAAAGCAGGTATTGTATAGAATTGTGAAGTTTTTTATTCAGAAGTCATGAATTTTTAACAAGCGTGTGAGATTAAATTACATGTACTAAAATCTTGGCATGCATAGGCACACACAATGGCTCTTTACTTACATAATATTTACATATACAGTATTATAGCTATTTTAATGTAATGGTTTTGGTAAATATATTTTATATGCAGCCTGATAAAGCGAGTGCTGCTGTCCTGGATGTTGGTGGGGTATCCTTACAACTGACAAGCGAACTAGCACATTCCGGCAATTGGACAACCACAGAACTCAAACTTTTCAATCAATCTCACAAGTAAGTGTAAGGTGTACTCATGTTCAGAGGCAGCTGTCTTGTAGGATTTTCTCTATAAATTTTATAAAGAAAAGCTCTATTATCTTTACACATACAATACAAGAATTCTTCATCTTATGAACAGGATGTTTTCCCAAAAAGGTGTTTGTAAATCAGTTAGTTGTTCAGGGCTTTGAGCCAGATTTCCAACAGATGCAATGCTATAAACGGGGATTGCAATTATACAACACAAAATCATCACATATAAAGTCAATTTCAATGGTGCAGAACCTTTGAGGTTCTTTATAGCATCCGTCTTTTTTTTTGTGCTTAACGAGAGGAAATCAGATGAGTGCATCATTGGGTTCATGTAGGAAAGAGGATAATGATGTTCAAATTTGATGGTTCATATGTTTGCTGTTTCACATTAGTTTACACAATGTGTGGAATAATTAAATTTATCCATAATTGACAAAAACCAGCCCATCCTCCTGATTAGATATTACTTAAAGTAACAATGTGGACTATCGTACATATATTGACATAATGGACAATGAAAGCAGAATTTGGTACTATTGAATGTGGATAAACCAGAAGAGGTTTTGTATTTATGTTGCTAATGAAACCTTACCTAACCATCTAATACACACTGAGGCCTAATATTCAGTAATACATATATGTGCTATACTAAGTCTAGGAATATTTAAGTTACCTCCTTGGCTAGCGTACGAACCCAGGCCTAAGCGCTCGTGAAGCGCCGGGTGAGTGTTTTACCACTGCACCACTGGCACTTGGACTTTTTCAGGACTATAAAATGAATACTGTAGTACCAAATTCTGCTATATACTTGTCCATTACATCAATTTATGTAGGCTAGTCTACATATTTACTAAAATACTATATAAACAGGAGGATGGGTTGACAAAAACAATGGCTAAATACCGAATACACAATATTCTTGCTAAATATTACCGTTATTTATCTTTTCTATTTTAGGGTCCACAGCCAATCTTTTCTCTGTTATGGAATTGCACAAGCCCGACATCGGTATGATTTTCTTCTAATTAATAAAACTGGAATAAATGTTAAGCAAGCGGCAACCATTGATCCATGCATGGCGAAAGGTACAACCCATCAAGTGTTAGCATCAGACATGAGTGGACCTTGCACTCTTACAGATAATTCAAAACCACTCTTATCATCAATCACTAATGTAAATTATAAAAAACTGAAAACCATCTTCAAAAATTATAATAATGAGCAGAATGTTCCTCGCTCGGAAGAGGTTGCTGTAGTGACAGACAGTGAAGATACAAAGATGTCCAGTTCTTTTACAGTCAAAGGTTCTAGTAATGCTAGCATGTGTGAGGAGAAGACAAGTTGGTTGTTTGATCATCAGTTGTGCAAGAAAATTTTCACTTTTGGGGACTGCTTGGACGCTCAGTCGGTACCCCAATTCAACCGCTCAATCATTGTAAGTATATTCCTTGTCAGTCCTAAGTAATTTGTGTTGAGACTTGATTGGCAGTGGACTAGTTTTATTAATTTATACTTAATATATTGATCTCTTTAATGTGACATCATGTGACCACCTGTGGACATCAGCTGATGCCGTTGTACAATATTATGTTTATGGCACTGCATCATCATATGTTAAGAATGTGCTTCAGGGCTTCTAATATTTAGAATTAAAACTGTCATATCACAACCCTGATCAGACTATGCATAAGATCTCTTGATGCTAGAACCACTGATACTGTTCATTATTCATATATGACATTGTAGACACAATACACACACACACAGCATCTTTGAGCCCCAATGTGTGGTGTCAGCATGAGAGGTCCATGTAGAATTTAATTACAAGAGACAGATTATTTAGTATTATCTATTAAACCTTTCCTTCACTGGAAATTGTATTCTTTCAAAGGGGATCTATAATTAGGAATGAATTAAAAATGATTATACTGTGCTATACTATATATAACATGTGCCAGGAATCAGTACAGTGAATTAGCAACTACATTATATATCATATAATATTAACACACTGCACTGTATTTAATTTGATATAAGGGGTTAATTATCAGCAAATAAAGAAATTGAAGTGTGGAATTACTGAATTGTATAAATTTTTTTATTGTATGTACAGGCATTCTCTGGTCTCTTTGATCATCTGATGCTGCTGCTCGATGTGGGAGCAAATATTACTTTGCATCAGTTTAAACAAAAGGTGTATAGTGTGTGTTCGCTGGAGGTAAAGGCACTTTATGCTGCTTACCCAGGTAAGTAGAAGAATTCTTTATACTCAATTAGTATTAAGCTTTAGTCATTTAAGTTTTTCATGCCCGAAACACTGCGTAATAGTGGCTTTAGGCATTGTATGTACTAGCCCTATCTATAAATCCATAATTCTTTGTAAAATCTCTTGTATGTATGTACCTTACCTAAATAAACATTTATTTATTAATTGTACTTTTTTAATTCACATTGAAAAACTTCAAGGTTTTATATTACAATTTCTTCTAGTGCTTGTTCCCTCACCTAATAGCAGTCACATATTGAATGCATTGTTCTCATTTCCTTATATCGGACACAATACTCGTGCCTAACCCAAAATCTCTGCAACTCTCACAACAGAACTTTCACAAAGTTCAGTAATTCTTAGGTCCAACTGTGAATAGCCAGAAAAAAAGGATCTGTTTATCTCTGCATGGTATAGGTGGCTTTTGGTCTATTTTAAGGGTTGGGAATTTTTTTTTGCAATGGATGAATTTTGCCTGGACTATGGTTGATTATCTTACTCTTTCCTCCAGTCCAACTCCTTCCCAACTTGGCCAGATAGAAGATATTTACAGTTAAGGTCCTCTTCTTGTCTTACATGTGACTAGTTCAGTCTTCCTGGTTCATGGGCCTTCTGGCCCTTAGTTCCAATTTTCTCCCGTTCCCAAGTTTTCGCTTCCCAAACTGAATCAGCAGCTCTTCGTATGTAAATAGCTTGAGGCTCTTCACTGTCATGTATGGAGATTTGGTCCTTATTTATCATCACCTATGAAATATGATGGGTTGCATGGGCAACCAGTTGGTATTACATGTGTGGCTTTCTTCACAGTGGCAGTATAAGATGGGTAATTCAACTATTCCTCTATATTTAACATGTCTGTGTCAGTTCCCATTGTGATGTCTTTTCTTTCCTTGCTCATCTTAGTTTTTTTGGTTGATGCCTAATATTGTTGCCTTATGGCATTTGGCCTTAGCGCGCTCTCTCTCTCTCTCTCTCTCTCTCTCTCTCTCTCTATCTCTCTATCTCTCTCTCTCTCTCTGATGTTTAAGTTGCTTGTCCTCCCCCCTCCCCCCTTTTTCTTGGCCAGAAAACATTATTCCTGGCATTATTTCACTCTGGCAGCTAAATTAAAGTGATGATGATGAATCCTGCTCCTTCCATGTCTGTGAGGGGGGCCAGATCTGGCACTGGCCTTTGTAAACCATGTGACCTATGTTTGGTCACATAGGCCAAACAAGACTCATTTGACTTATTGTGACCCAGTAGTGGGAAGCCCCTCAACAAGATATAGGGAACTGGTGGTTCCCTGAAGCT
>WNGS01004374.1:3647678-3658924 GCA_020271785.1 Procambarus virginalis
TTTTTTTTTCTTAAATTTTTTTTCCATTAAACAATTATAATATTTGTTTAATATATGCTATGTGATAGCAAAGAGTCATAGCTATGATTTCAGTTGACACTTTGATTCATAATCGATTTTGACCATTTTGGCATAATTTTCACAACTACTTCAATATTTTTTTTCTCCCTTCCTATTTATGCTACGATGCTGAAACTTGGACCAGATGAAACACTTTTCATATAAAACTTGTCAAAAAAGTTTGATTGAAATCGAACGAGTTTTCATTTTTGCACTTTTGGAACCAAACGGCCCCTTAACTTCACTTAAGATGAAGATATGTGGAAATGTTTGGCTTTCTGATGAGGCTACTTCCCGTATGTCCCCCTTCATTGAATTGCTAAAATGAAAGTACTACAGTATATCCACCGTCAAAAATGGTACACCCAGGATGAGCTATTCACCCAGGTACACCCAGGTACATCCTGGTACACCCAGGTACACCCAGGTACATCCTGGTACATCCTGGTACACCCAGGTACACTATTCATCCTGGTACACCCAGGATGAGCAACATCCACCCAGGTGGATGTTGATACTGACTACAGTATCAACATCCACCAATAATGGCTCATGATGCTGTATCTTGGTACAGCAAAACAAAACTGTTTTCTCATGGGCTTTGCTGATGAGCAAGAATACTGTATGTTCTTTATTGATGAAGGAAAACAAAAAATCTATTGGAATGTATATCACAGTGTGAGATATGTCCTTTAATGTTTAGTTATAATTATGATATAATTGACGGCAATAGTGTGTGTATTTGGCAACAGGATTATGCAAAACCATTAACAGTGAGGGCTACAGTTGCATGACTGCAAACATATGCTCTAAGCCTCATTACACCAGATGACTGGCCTTCAAAGATCCCAGATATAAATGTTATGGACTACTCTCCTCGGGGAAACTGCTTCAAGAAGTTTGTCTTAAAGCAGTAATCCAAACATTCTAAATCCTAATATTTAATATTATCTCATAGGAGAATATCACCAGCTGTTAATTTTATGCACCAAGAACCTAACCAGTGGTTTAAGTACACTCTAAAAAATAAATAGATAAGGGAATTTGGTGCTACTCTAGTATGCAGTCTACTAGAGTGGTTTTACTACAATATTTACAGTACATACCTACAAATCCTCACATGAATTCTATCTATGCTATTTCTCCATTAAAAGGGTAAAAACCCAAGGGCATAGAGCCCCTCCTAACCCTTTAAGTGCGGCTATCATCAAAATTGCCATGATTGTGAGCTAAAAACAAATGGATCATAATTTTGCTTGCTTTTTCTTATGATATTTATGATTTGTATTTAAAAGCATAAAAGATAAAGTCATTTACCTATCCTTATTTTGGCCTTGACAGTGGCCAAGTCCTTTTGACATTTGTCAGCATTACATTGTGATGAGAGCCAGGACTAAAAGAAAAATAACTTTTTCTTCATTTTTTGTATGAAATATATTCAAGAGTAAAGAATATGAATGAAAAAGTAAAAAGAATACCAAAATATTATCACAGTGATGATCTGCATGTTAGCCCAGGCAAGTACAGTACTACAATTATCATATAAGGATGGGAGACCAGGAGCTGAACTATATTTAACTCCAAATTATTTTGAAGCCTCTCATGACTACTGGGAGACACCAGTGAGCTGTTAGAACCATGTGAGCAATGTCGATATTCAAACACTGATACAAAATGGAAATAGTCACATGATGGTGATTGCATTTTACTAGATGATCAACATATTAGAATGACAATGAATCAAAATTCTGTTCGAAGCTGGAAGACCTAAAGTATCTTTACCTAACCTGTGTAAAAAATCAGCCTAATTATAAATATACTTCTATATTCTTTCCAAGCTCATGAAATACTAAGCATTCCCATTTTGCAAATAAACATGCATGTTATCTCTCAAGCCCAACACCATCGTGTCATAATCGCACATTAAATTGTTGGTCTGAGGGCCAAGCCAAATCACTTCGACACCGAACCATACTCTGCTTTATCTTGGAAAGAATGTAAACATTTATTCAAAGTTAGGCTGAGAATTTACACAAATTACATCTAGATAGGTCAGAGTGGGGGTGCTAAGCTTGAACGAAACCTTATTAAAGGGGCTCTAATATTATCACCTAACCAATCGCCCTTGGAATAGAGAATGTAGAGTAATAAAGGATCTGCTGTTATGCTGAAGATTGTAAACTACAGTGTTAATGTTGTTGTTGTTGTTTTAGATTTAGCTATTCAGAACGAAATGTCCATGTAGTACGGACTATGGTGAGCCCGAAAACAGTGTAAACATCCTGGGTAGACTATATACTACAGCAGCATCGGGAATGTTTCCTCCTCATAGAACAAAAATAATAAACACCTGTGTGGAATTTCTAGGGGTAACACCAATGAAAGTTCTCTACGAAAGCTTGAACATCACTTGGGGTATGCTACAGATTAACATTTACATTGAGGTTGTTGAATTTTAAGCCAAAAGTTTGAGCATGCGAAAACATACATCAAAACTTGTGTTATCAAACTGAAAAACAGATATGACGTTCCCGGAAACTAAATTGTATTCATACACAAGGCCAAATGTCACTAGCGCAGCGTCTAAGTGCTGCAGAAGCACTCAATGCCTACCATTAATAAGGAGCATTATTAGAGAATGCTGTGAGGAGGGTATCCCACGTTGAGGCACACTGCAGCTATCATAAACAAGATGACAAGATTCTGTACCCGCGTGTTACTGCCGTGACTGTCAACACTACCAGCTGATGCTGGAGAGATAGTGCTGGAACTCCTCCCCCCTTCATTACTCATAATTCCATTTTATTACCTTATATTTTTATGATTGCTACATAAATATTATTTTATTATGCAACTCTAAAATTGCGAAACATATTTTGATGGTCAATTAGAAAAATATTAAATAGTTCAAGATTTGTAAAGTTTTAGTTGGAATAGTTGGAATAGACGCTTAAGCCCCGCCCACTGCGTGACGTCACGCGGGATCAACCTGTGACGTCACGTAATTATAGTAAATACAAAGTAGACGATGTGAGTGGCGTGCGTGGGAGATACTGTGCAAATAATTCGCGTTTTACAATGACTAATCACAAGATACAGGTACGTAACCGGTACCGACGTGTGTCTAAATATACCGGCTGTGTTGTGGGAAAAATCTGTGGGCATTTGAGCCATAAATTAGAAGAAAAGAGGAAAAAGGTGGTTTGGGTTTGGGTGGAGATAATGCAGAGCAGGTTTGTGCTTGGCTCGTGTGCGAAGCCCGCGCCAAGCCAAGGATAAGTGCTGCGATAATTGTTGCATTTATCCTCTCTCTTCTCTTTCAGTTCGTGGGGTCGCCGTGTGGCCACCACGGCAATTACACATTCTACAAAGCGTTCAAATATACGCTACACGGAAAACAAAAAATTTTGTCATTGGGTGAATTTTTCTTCGTCAAGATTTGGGAGGAAGAAGACATTATTTCTGTGGGAGAAGCACAGTTACTGTGGGAGGACCGTTCTTCAGGCCAGATTCTGGTCTCACTCAGGATATACTTCCTCCCAGAGAACACTCCAGAGGGAAGATGCGAGGAACATGGCGAGGTGAGTGTTGCATCTGCCCTTGAGTGGGGGGGGGAGGCGGTAGGCCTACCTCCCCCTCTTCCTTACCACCCCCCCTCCCTTACTGCTACGACCCCCCGACCTTACCCCTAAATTATGCGCATTATATATAAAATATAATTTTTCAGACTTATCCTTCGATAATTAATGTAGCGCCAAGAGTGTTTTTCGATACTTTATCACGTTTAAAAGACAATAAGATTATTATGGTGAAATCATCACGCATCTTTAAATACGTGTAAATAAGAATTACAATTAAATATGCGATAAGTATTTGTTTAAGGGATGTATGTCATTGAGCATGACAGTATGCAATAAATAGCCCGTATAACACGTGATTAATACGCCTTAATGTGTTGGTAAATGCGTGGAGGGTAATGGGGGTGTGTGGAGGTGAGGCCAGGCCAGCACTTGGCGTAACTGTTCTTCTATAGCATGGTTCCCTACACTCCTAGAGCATGACTGGGTATGTTTGACATTGAATTACTGCAGTCGGCGGCGGGTGGGGCTGGCAACCTTACGCCACAAATTGACTTTTAGTTTCTTGTTTACGTACTTATGGTGTTTACCTTTTAATTAGATAACTTGATTGTCACTAGTATCGGCTCGCTTCATTGGAGTTAGTTATTCGTTGTACATATTTCCTAATGTATACTAACTCGTGTGTCGGCAGGTTAAGGAAGTGACCTTCATAAAATGGATCAAATTCTTTATGTTGCTTTTTCCAACAAATAAAGTTAGTTTTACATGGCATACGATAAGTATGAATTGCAGTTGATGATCTAAAGGTGATTAGATGGTGATTATATTATACAAGCAGCTTGTTCAACAAGTTATTAAACCTATTATACATGTAGCTTGTACAGTGACTTGTGAAACCTAATGTATTGTGCATGTAGCTTTACATTGACTTGTGAACCCTATTGTATTGTACATTTAGCCTATATAATGACTAATGAAGTTATGTATGTAGCTTGTGCAATGACTTGTGAAATCTTTTATACCTGTAGTTTGTACATTACATGTGGTTTGTTTAACGAATTCTGAAGCCTATTGTATTATATATATAGTTGTGCAGTGACTTGTGAAGCCTATTGTATTATATCTATAGTTTGTACAGTGACTTGTAAAGCATAGTGTAATATACCTGTAGATTGTACAGATAGATTATATAGTGACTTGTTTAGTATTGTATTATACTTGTAGCTTGTGTAATGACTTGTGAAGCCTATTATTAAACATGCCACTTTTTCAGTGACTTGTGAAGCATATTGCAGATAGCTTGTAGAATTACTTTCACAGTTTATGTATTATGCATGGAGCCAAGTAGCTTGTATGACTTGTGAAGACAATTGTATGTTACAGGTGGCTAATATAATGAATTGTGAAGCATGTTGTATTATACCTGTAGCTTGTATAATATCTTAAGAAGCCTGTTGTATTATACCTGTAGCCTGTATAATATCTTATGAAGCCTGTTGTATTATACCTGTAGCTTGTATAATATCTTAAGAAGCCTGTTGTATTATACCTGTAGCCTGTATAATATCTTATGAAGCCTGTTGTATTATACCTGTAGCTTGTATAATATCTTATGAAGCCTGTTGTATTATACCTGTAGCTTGTACTATGACTTGAGGCCTACTGTATTATACTACTTGTTTGTATGACTTAATACTTGCTGCTTGATACCTGCTTGATGGTGTTCTGAGAGTTCTACCCCCCAAGCCCGGCCCGAAGCCAGGCTTGACTTGTGAGAGTTTGGTCCACTTGTGAAGCCTATTGAAATGTACCTGTAATGGGAAGCTTGTACAACCTGTGAAGCCTATAGTATTATACTTGTAGCTTGTACAATGATTTGCAAAGAATATTGTATTATACATGTACAGTAGTTAATACAATGATTTGTGAAGCCAATTGAAATGTACCTGTACTGTGTAGCTTGTACAACTTGTGAATCTTAATGTATTATATATACTTGTGAAGCCTATTGTATTATACTTGTAGCTTGTAAAGTGATTTGCAAAACCTATTGTATTATACATATACTCTAGCTTGTACAGTGACTTGCAATGCCTATTGTATTATACATATACTGTAGCCTGTACAACGATTGTGAAGTCTATTGTATTGTACATATAGCTTATTCATTGACTTGTGAAACCTATTTGGTATGCATGTAGTGTGTACACAATGACTTGTGAAGCCTACCAGATATTTATTATGTATGTAGCATGTACAACTACTTTTGAAGCCTATTGCATTATACATGTAGCTTGTACAATGACTTATATGTCTTATTATTTTATGCCTGTTGCTTGCACAATAACTTTTAAGCCTATTGTATTATGTATGTAGCTTGTAGACCTATTTGTGAGTTCTCTCGTATTGTACATGTAGCTTGTACAACTTGTATGCTTATTTTATTATATGTAGCTTATGAAAGGATTTGTAAAGTCTTGTTTTATACATGTAGCTTGTACATTAACTAGCAAAAACCTATTGTATTATATGTGTAGCTTGTACAATTTGTAAGCCTATTTTATTGTATATGTAGCTTATGTAATGACTTGTAAAGCCTATTGTTTTATACATTTAGCTTGTACAGTAACTTGCAAAAAAATATTGTATTATATGTGTAGCTTGCTTGATGGCTGATATTTATTTAGGCTTTATTGTTGTGTATACGACGCCCATTTGTTGTCAGTTTTTGCTTGACCACGATTTGTTGTGATAAAGCTTAGAACAAATAACAATATCGATTTTTATATAGACGTGATAAAGTACTTTTTTGTTTGTTGTTTAGTGGATTGCATATACAGTATTGAATATTAGATCTTGAGATGGGATAGGTAAATAAGTAAATACCAAAGTGATGTATAATTATTTGAGGGTAGTGGTGAGGTACATGGGATGTGAATTGTGGTTCTTTGGGTGCTTGGGAACCTTTGGAGTGTTGCACCTGACCATTGTTGTTGCCAGTTTAGTTGAAGATGAAAACGATATTATGGTGGGCGTTTATAATGTGTAGTACAGCAGACTTCGTTCTCGACTCACTCGGGGATCCCGGGCTCGATTCCCAGGTGGGAAAATGGGTGACCACGTTTCCTTTCACCTTATGTCTCTGTTCACTTAGCAGTAAATAGGTACATAGTAGTTCGACCTTGGGCAGGGGGGAGCCTTGACTCAAGCCTGATGTAAACTTTACACAGGCTTCAATAAAACTAATTAAAAAAAATGATTTTCAAATAGGCCTATGATTTTTTACAATTATTTACGATAATTGTATAGTATTCGTCTAGTATATAATTGTAAATGTTCTACTCATTAACAATCACAATTTAAGACTTCTCGGATATGTCGTATTGTAGGCCTAGTGTATTATAGGTAACCTTACATCATAATATTGTATGTAGACATGGACGGAGCAATTCATATAACTATGATGTTTTGAATTGATCTTGTTGTTAGATGGTGTTATATAGTAACCCCCCGTGAGAAAGCTACCCCTGCCCAATAATATGAGGGGGAGGGATGGAGGGCCACTGGTGGCTATCTGCCTTATCTGTTACACAGGATGAATCCCTCTTGTTGACATTGTACCATCATTGTACCTCGTCTTTAAATAACCCAAATATATGCCCAGCCGTTATGGTACTATGTTGTCGGAATGGTATTGTACAGACGATTTTCCAATCACTTAACATATTTCCTGTAGAAATTAAACATCCTGCTGTCACTATAAAGAAAACTAGCCCGCGAGGCTTATAATTAATGGAATGGGCCAGGGAACTAGCTAGTGCTGCTTGCTAGTCATCAAATATTTACTAATGTGTCAGATTTATTCAAAGTGATGTTTAAAATTAGGTGATAATGAGACCTATTTCCTGCGCTTGCCTGGCTCTAGGTGATGGGGAATGTGAGAGGCAGGAGCCACACAAAATGGCCGGTGTGGTGGTGGTGGTCTTGGTAACCGCACCTAACAACACCCTTCTTTACATTAACCTCCAATGGATTTTACATTTTGTTGTCACTATACATGGCCCAATTAGTTGTATAATAGATTTGGATATGCGATATACTATTAATACAAAATAATGACTGTGTTGCGCACGGTTTAGTAACATGAAGCTAGACATAGGTTGGTTAATTATAAATAATGCGGTAAATTTGATTGACATATATAGATGAGTGTTGGTGCGTGCGTGCGCGCGCGGCAACCGGCGATGTGCCTGACCTTGGTGATGCGTCACACAGTCACACCAACACGGCCGGTTACGCTCTCACTCGCCTCTAACCTTCATCCTCGTAGCAGTCTTGCAGGCTGGCACTTATTAGCGCATTTAGGCCTACGCCAGCCGGCCTACCTCACGTCATTCGCTTTATCAAAATATCTATTCATATTTTGTTAGCAATGGGTAACGACTAGTGTGGACAGGTGAGTAAGAGGAGGAGGAGCGATGCATGAACTGGCCCTTGCTGCCACCTTACATACGGGTGGAAGTGGCGTGCTGCTGGGGTAGTGGATTAAGCTTCTAACACGCTCTACGTTCACGATATTTCACTTTTCTTTGTTCTTAGGGTTGTGTTGAGCTTTGGGATGTCGCTAGACAAGATTTTGATATAAGACACTTTTATAATAATTTTGAAATTGGCTTTAGTACAGTTTGAGGGATTACGGAGTACCATTCGTCGGCCACACTTGAGCGTGAAGGTGAACACGCGTGACTTTGCTTGCGTTGGAAGAGTTGGAGGACAGGATAGAGTGGACAAGAGGTTTCGATCGGCTGTAGCGAGGAAAGCTAGCTAGCATCTCGCATTTCAGACCTGCCTTAGCTGCCTTGTAAAAGTCTCAGTAGCACTTTCTTAACAAAAACTGACTTTGGTTAATTTTTGACGTCCATATGTTGAAGGGAGAGGTTGCGCAAAACCCGTTACTTCAATACGTTCAATATTACAAAATTTATTCACTAAGCGAATTCAAACCATTTAAAATATTTTGTTACATTTGAGTAAGAGATCGATTAATGAGTTGCAATGATTTTTATGATGTTCCTTGTAACGAGGTTCCTTCCATTTAAATATTTCTGGGGTGTTGTGGGGGTGGCTTCGTCACGGCCAACATCTCGGGTCGGTGTGACAAGCCCACCCCCAAGGTTACCCTCCCGCCACACTTAACACTCCTACAGTTATTATCGCGTAAACTAATGCTTTCAGGCCACTTTCTTCCATTATTATACTTGCTGGAGCAGTAGTAGTAGATACGAGTGGACTCTAGTGACGAATTTTGGCGGACATTGTTTCTTAATCTATATTGTTCTCTTAATGCTTATTCATTTTTTTCAGCGCAGTTTTGGTAGTAACAAATTCAATTTCTGTTGCCACACTGAATTTTGTACGGGGTCGTTATTATTATTATTCTGCGGTTTAATTTACGTATTGCGTTACTCATTTGTAAGGTCCTAACCATGGGAGTTGTCGGATATTCCTTCCGTTTCCAAGTGTTTCTGCATTATTCAAGTTTGTAAGTGACAATAATGTTCAATTATAAGTTATGTGCATCTGTACAAAGGTTGGCTTATAATTAAGATAGTAAATGCAGCGAAAGCATTAGGTAGTTTTTAAGTGTGAGGGTACGTTGCGACACCACGTCTAACTGCCCCCCCCCCAACCTCCGACATCCACGCCCCTGGCTCCCCTAACCTCACCCCCTCCCCACCCCTCACCTCAACCCCTCCCACCCCTCACCATGGCCCTCCATTACTAACCCCCCCAAACACCCCCCCTCGCCCTCCCCATTCACCTCAGCCTTCCCCCACCACACCAACAGCACTGTGGGAGAAAATGGAAGTTTGCTTCACTCTCTGCTCTCCCTTTTATGATTTATATTCTACCAATTTTAAAGTCCGTTTACCAGTTAATTATTCTTTTTGTACTAGTAATATAAATTATTTATATATTCAAAATATATGCGTATACCCATGCTCTGTTTTGTTTTAAATAGTACTTTCTTAAATTGTATTCACCCAGTTGACCATACTAGACCCACGCCCGCGTGATGCTAAGCAGAGGCCCACTGTACCTCTAGTACCACTAGCGTGGTGTACCACTATACCGCCACGCTAGTGCTTCAAAAGTACGGGAGAGTCTTTATGAACTTACTCAACCTCCATGCCAGAGTGCATTCGGGTAATGTGATTAACTATTTCATCTAGTCCACGTTTAAGACAACGTGAAATACAAAATGATAAAATATTTAATTATATATATATATATATATATATATATATATATATATATATATATATATATATATATATAATATATATATATAATATATATACCTATATATATAGTCGGAGGTCGTTGAGTCCTCCGTAACCAGGTAATTACCTGCTGATTTTGTACTTGGATTATCTGGATACTTTCACCTAATTGGTAGCAGTAGTCAACCTGAAAGTGTACCAGACATGATTCCGTACCAGGCTGTAAATAATGGCGTGGGCCTCCCATTCTTCCCCCCCCCTTCCTATTTTTCTCATTAGGTTTTTTTAAACTAACACAGGGTTCAGCTGTTATCCTCAGTTGAATCTCATCTGAGGCCTAATCCTAGGTTGTGTGCCTTCGTATGGTTCGTTGACGATTTCAGTTCACTCGCATGAAATCACTTACATATACTATCAGTCTAACTACTTGTCTCATTGCGTTTCTGAGCAGCTCCTTTCCGCTGGCCCCCCCCCCCCCCCCCCCAAGCGGGCTTCCTGGCTCCACCTCCCAGTGTAGTGCGCGGTGCGGGAGGGAGGTCTGGTAGGCAGAGCTGGTATATGGGGAGGGGGAGGTTGCCGCTATTGAGGGAGCTTTTATTGCTTCCCAGCAAGAATGCCCTATGGTTGCAACTTTGTGTTTTTATTATTGTTTCTTGTTCTATTACAGTAGTATGGTAGCATGATTCTTTTAGTGTTGAGGAAGGCAGCTGTTGTAGGTGTGTGTTTGTGTGGTGACGGTGTGTCAAGTGTTGCTCAGCCTGGCGGTTCAAGGTAGTATTTGTGTTATTCTACAACTGCGCCTTGAACTAGCGCCGATAATTAATTCGCACTGACTTGCATGGCCGAGTATTGACTTCTCGCTGGAACTGAAAGGTGATGCTTTCTGTAGATTTATGGGGTGAGAGATAGACGTGGGTGAGACCATGAGTGAAAGTTCCCTCATAGTATTTTTGGTTTTACTAAGGCGAATTTATGTAAATTTTGTATGTGTTGCAATTCCGTGATAATGGAGAATAAAGTGTTGTGGTGTTGTCATTGGGCCTGGTATTGATGACTGGGATGGTGATGAGGGTTGGCGTTGACGCTGTCATATATAAGCGTTGTCTGTCCAGCTGTTGCCTCCTCCTGCACTCACTTTCCCAGTGCTAACCTTCCCAACAGCGACAGCCTTGTGATGGCGTAGTAGTTAGCTTCCCCATCAAAGATAGCCTCGTGTTAGCTTATGTGGGGAGCTTTCCTAACAAAGACATCATTGTGTTGGCGTATGTAGCTAGCCTCACTAACAAAGATAACTGTCTTGGTCGTATGCTATGTAAGCTAG
>WNGS01004374.1:3665364-3681469 GCA_020271785.1 Procambarus virginalis
CTTCTGTGCCTGGAAGTATCTCCACACTATTATTCCACTTGGAAGCTCGTTTTGCATCAAAAAATTCTCGTATCGTTGACAATATGCTTGAGCTCCCTCCGGATCAAAATTTTCTGACAAAAATATTCAACATAATCAGAATACTGACTTTTGTAATTCAGATCTGTTTGTGTGTGCAGTGTTAATATATCACTGCAGTCATTAGCATATAAGGAAGAAAGTGGTATTTGCACTTCAAATTAAACTGAAACATTTCTATAAATCTTAGCAGTTTTGCTTTCTGTATGATAAGATAAATTACATGTTATGTAAGGAATTATCAAAACTTTACATAACACAAATATTAACACTTAAGTAACCAATTTTCAGCTAACAACTACCTTTCTATTCTGAATTTCTAAGGGGCAATTAATTACTGTATATTAATATTGTACTGTAGCATATAAGTTCTGAGTTTCTAGACACGCCATTTTGTGTGTAAAATGTCAATATAAATTTGACAATATAAAGGGTTTGTCAATATAAATTTAAAAGAGAATGTTTTATATAATGAACTGGATTGAGGACTGTACGTGCAACATTTAAGATATGTAACCACAAAATGCTGGAGCTCGGTGTTATATTATGTCTAGAATTCTCCATATTATACCTTCCTTCATTTTCACGCTATTAGGCAACACCGCAAGCATAACATACCCTGTTTCACACATTTTGCCCAGTGGGTTTCCAGAGACTAGCCTCCAAGGGTGCTAGAAACTGGCACAGGGTACCCCAGTGTTTGAAAACTTATTTCTTAGGAATGAATTTCTGAGCATTAATGAATGATATTACTAAATATGGGAGTAGAGTGTCAGTATTATCATTTTGTTATATGACTTTTTTTTCAACCCTTTCATGCATATGGAGACCAGAGATACATGTTCACTGACTCATTCTGTGGGAACCAATTACTGTTAAGGTCTGATAATAATATGCAAAGAAGTATGGAGATTTTGTATATGTTGGTATTTTCAGTTAATTTTTAGATTCCTGTACAGTGGAACTTCGGGTAGTGAACGTCCCTCTACAAATTTTTTAGGTTATGAACTCAATTTCTTCGGAAAATTTGAATTTGGTTACAAACTTAGCCTTCGCCTTGCGACTATGTTGATACACGTATGGGTTGACCAAGCGCTTAGTTCCTGGTAGCACGGACGACCGTGCTTTGGTTTACCAGTGTCTCCCGCTTAGTGACAATCGCACTTGAATTCTTTGTAAAGGATTTCATTGTTTTTCTGCTTTTTTTTGTTTTTGAACATTAAATTATTATTATAATCATGCCATGGGTCCCAAGAAGGTCAGTGGTAAGAAGGTTCAGCCTAAGAAAATAGTTGTGAGTAAAGGATGTCCTTTACTTCATCATTAAGAAAATGTGTGTGAAGCATGGACAAAACTACAAAGTTTTGTTGAAAAAACTCGCCCAGATAAAGCTGTAACAGGTTGTTGCATTGATCTTTACAATGACAATGTGATGTCTCATTAGAGACAAGTGTTAAAATGCAGGGAAAAAACAAGTGTCTTTAAACATATTCTTAATAAGACAAGCAAGCACTGAGCCACAACCAGGTCCTAATGGTATGCCTGCAAAACGTAGGAGAGAGAGTACCCCAGAAATGTCATCACTACCTGATGTTATAATGGATGGGAACTTCCCTTCCAAACACTAACACCTCTCCTCCTCCTCGTCTTCCATACGCCATCAAGAGTCATCGATAATGGTAAGCTATAACTTGTACATACTTTTTTTTTTTTATTATTTTCTACCACACACGTGGCCACACATTTATAATGCTAACCAGCATATATACATTTTCTTCTGTCCTCCATGGACAGGGTTAGAGATGTGTTAAACATATATTTCAAGGTTTATTGAACAATCAACCACTGAAGGTGAGTCGGTGCTTTTAAAATGCTAAGCTAACCTATATACGTAAATACATAGATACACAGATTTACGTACATACTATAGTATAAAATGTGTGTATTATAGATGAAATGTATTTTGAAGTTAATATTTTTGGGAGTGTGGAACGGATTAATTCAATTTACATTATTTCTCATGGAAAATTTTTTTCGGGTTGTAAATTTTCAGGTTACGACCCGTCTCTGGAAACGGATTAAATTTGAAAACCAAGGTATCACTGTACAGTACTTGGTTTTGGTATTTGGACACTAGAAACAGCCAATGTTAGTTCTAGTATCTGAACACCATTTATTACCCATAATGCACTCTACTAGATGTCAACACCTGTTATCCAACAGTTTAAGAACCATACCTCAACATGTAAACAAAAGAATAAATCAAATACAATTCGTTAAATTTCATGTTTTTTTTTTTAAACTTTCTAAAAAAAATTTGTCAATGTACAATACAATCATAAGAAAATTAGCATTATAATATTTATTCTAACAGGTTTCTATTAGGTACCTTTCATGTTTCAATACAGTAAGTTGGAATATATTTAAAGAGTTTCTGAGATTTTTGTAGTTTGTTTCATGTGGTGTTGCACACACTACAGTACAGTATAGAGAAGATTTTTGGGGGGCAGCAACACCTGATAACCTGCGACCACATGACGACAAGCAACTTTACCTTAAGAGCGCAAAAATGTAATAAAGTTCACAAAACTAACTTTAGTATTCTCATGCCAGCCGTAGCTTGGACATACAGTGGTGTATGAGGCCGATGAGCTTTAGGCACGCGAGTTTCAGCTTCAGCAATGCAGTACTTAAAGTATCTACCAATATCTTCAGCATGAGTTGCAAAACTGTTTACACCTCCTGAAAAACACATTCAAATTCTTCCTTAGCATACAGTTTCCTCCTGCAATTTTGCTAAAATATATACAAGGCAATACAGCATACTCTACAGTACTGTATATATAAACACACTGTTTATATATAAACAGTACTATAAATATAACAGTACTATAAAATATAAATACTCGACAGTTGAGAGGCGGGACCAAAGAGCCAGAGCTCAACCCCCGCAAGCACAACTAGGTGAGTACACTAATAAATCAATATTACCTTCACATAACTATTGTACATGAACTCTCTCATTCATGATAAATTAATGTATACCATGTTAATTTTATTACAAGCAAAATACAAAATTGTATTCCCATAAACATTCAAACATGTGATGTAGATACAGCTGCAAGTGAGCCCATGGCATACACACAGTCTTAGGCATGGCTAAACATAGATTTTGTTTGACAGAATTACAGTACAGTACCGTACTTGTAAAGTGGCTTTATCATAATTTAATAGAGAAAAAATTATGTACTGTATATGTATTTATTTATTACTTGAATTTACCTGAGGGCCACAAACACTATTGGCCTCGACGAGGACAGGAAGCCGGCGGCTTGTTGAAGGTCCCCTCATTTGCCTTATGATCTCTTCCAGTCGTAATTTAAAATTTAACAGAGTTTTGGCATTTACAGCTTTGGCGAGTAGGTGGTTCCATGGGTTTATAACTCTATGGGTGAAAAAACATCTCCTGTTCACAGTCCTACATTGTGGCTTGTTGAGCTTGAAACCGTTGCTCCTTGTTTGTGTTATATCTGACCTTTTGAAGAAATTCTCCACATCAACATCCTCCAAATTAATCGGTATTTAAAAATTTCAACAAGATCTGCCCTGTTATGCCTGTTTTGTAGTGTTGTTAGCCCTGTGGCCCTCAACCATTCCTGATATGCAAGTGGACTTAGCTTTGGAATGATTTTTGTTGCCCTGTGTTGCACTTTCTCTAAAGCAGCTATGTTTTTCTGAAGACAAGGTTTTCCATGCTTGGATACAGTAATCCAAATGCAAAGTACATTAATATAGCTTCAAACAATTCAAACAAAGCAATTTGAAAAGGATATACTGTATTTGAAACTATGAAAATCACTGTCTGTTGGGCAAATCGAGTCTTGCATACTAGGCTAAGTAGTGTGTTCTGGCTATTAGGTACAACAATATATATGTAATTTATTGATTTCGGTAGCAGTCTTTCATGTGGACATATATTATTAAATATGACAAATGGTGGAATCAATGATTTTAGCACAAATCTTCTCTATTTTTCTTATCTTTTCTTCATTTGAGAAGGAAGTTAAAAAATTAACTCTCCAAAGTTCATTTTACAATCTTATTAATGCCTGATACTAAGAGATGCATTTCAATGACCCCTTTTCAACATTATCAAAGGCAGAGTTTGAATGGTTACAAGATTTTGTGCTGCCGGATATATATCTCGGAGCCATGCAGTTCCAGGCAAGTGAGTAAGGTGGGCATTGGGCCTGGATCCATGGCATCCTTTGCCACCATCTGGGCTCACTGGAGAAATAATTGGTTTATCACAGCAAACTATCATTTGCCATTTATCTTGCTTTTCTCAATTTTCATTCCTGTGTTTCAAGCAGAAGCTTGTTTTGTTTTGCCTAACATTTATGGCTGGTTGCCTTAGTTTTGGGTAAATTTCTAATCCTAAAGCTTTCTTCACTTTGTCAAGAGAGCCAGATTTTGGTTCTGGCACTGGTAAGTTAATGACGGTCACGGCATTATGGCACGATACTTAGACTCGGTAGGAGCTATTGAGGAATTTTACTAGGTATGGATTTAGATTTAAATTCGGTTAAAAATATATATATATTTAATCATAAGTAAAAGGAGTTTAAATATAGGTAAGCTAATTCAACTAATTGAAAAATACATTAAATTGTGCAGGAAGAGGTGCTAAAAGACTACATTGGCATACTAATGTTTTACAGGCTGGTGCAGCTGGACTGGTTAAAGTTATGCCTGGCTTTATTTCTTAAGGAATGTGTTTACAGCTGACCCAGGCATCTAATGTCATGAATTACTGTGTGAGTGTTTGACATAAAAAACTAATTGTTTGGACATTATCAAGGGAACAAATAAAAATTAATTCCTAGCAAATGTTATACTGTACTGTAAATAAAAAGTCTTTATTGTTTAAACAATATTTTGCAAATTTATAGTTTTTTATATATTTCACATCACTATTTCAAGTGTAAAATAGGAAAGAAAATACCTGAAATAAAGCAACGATGAAGAAGTTCCACATCAGCCGTTCCAAGAGGCATCTGGCCATTCCACCTGAAGACGTACACTTCACTATGAGATGACCCTGCATCCACTACTATACCAAACTGAACAAAATGTAATGCATTGTGTTTTAATTGTGAAAACACATAGTGGAAAATGTAAAAATTAATAACCAAGAAGGAGACTTTGTTTAGACGGAATAGGATGTTGTTTGAGGAGTTTTGAGTACAGTGTACTGTATTTACAAATCTACAGAAACAATAAACAGGAAACTCAGAATACAGTGGAACCTTGGTACACAAACTTAATCGGTTCCAGAAGGCTGTTCGAGTGCCGATATGTTCAGGTACCAAATAATTTTTTCCCATAAGTGGTAATGCCCTAGACAGATTACCACTTCCTTCATTTTCATCCTTAATCAAAATACATTGTTTATTTTGCACTGCATGTACTTCCTGGACAGTTTTACTTATTTTTGTGGTTGATCTTAGATCCCCCATGCTTCTCTCATTTATGAGAACACCAGAATCTGGTATTGCCCAGACCACACACTAGAAGGTGAAGGGCCGACGACGTTTCGGTCCGTCCTGGACCATTCTCAAGTCGGTTGTCACAATCGACTTGAGAATTCAAGTCGATTGTATTTCAATATTTCAGTCATGTTATTGTGACTCATCGCCTGCACCAGAATCTGGTCCTGGTGTTCAATAGGCTTACACATAGGCTTTCATGAGGCCGGTGGCTGACTGGATAGCACACTGGACGCATGATCCTGTGGTCGTGGGCTCGATTCCTGCCACCGGCGAGAAACAATGGGCAGTTTCTTTCACCCTGATGCCCTTGTTACCTAGAAGTAAATAGGTACCTGGGAGTTAGTCAGCTGTCAAGGGCTGCTTCCTGTGGAGGAGGGGTGTGTGTGTGCATGTGTGGTGTAGGGGGGGGGGAGAAATAGTAGTTAGTGACAGTTGAGAGGTGGGCCGAAAGAGCAGAGCTCAACCACAAGTACTGTAGGTGAATACATTTCCAGAGGTCTGGTAGTTCTGTGGATGCCTCAATGGTACCAGATTCAAAACAGCTGGGAGCTACTGAGGGCCAACTCAGAAAATAAGCAAGATAAATTATGATGATGAAATTGTAAGATTGAATAACATATTAAATTAACTGCAAAAGTGCACTTTTTTAGATGATGAGTCACATTAACATGTCTGTAGAAATGATGACCAAACCACAACTCAGAAGATGGAAAAGCGACGACGTTTCGATTCATCCTGAACCATAATCAAATCGTGTGATAGAAGAGCGGAAGGTACCTTCTTCTCTTCTATCACACAACTTGATAATGGTCCAGGATGGATTGAAATGTCATTGCTTCTCCATCTTCTGAGTTGTAGTTTGGTCATCAATGCCCTCTTTGTCTATTACTCTATTTAGATCAACTGACCTTCTTAATTCCAGTGACAGGCTCCAAAAACAACCAAAATGTAATCACAAGTCCTGTAATTCCAATGATAAAGGCTGCCAACATCACCATCCACCAACTACCAAATGAAAATATTTGCGCCTCATCCTCTGTAAATAGGAAAATTGCTGTCAAGTTTTTGCTTAATTTAGAGATAACAAAAATTTTAATAACTGAATAAGTTAAGAGACACCTAAAAGGGTTACTCATTGAAGTAGCGATACCGTACAGCTGAAAAGCACTTCTAGCATGACCCTTTAACATTCTATTAAAATACGTATTAAAATGTACATATTGTATTAAAGTAATATTAAAAAGCTATGGAATGTTTACATGTAGAACCTTTAAGCATATGATTTCCCATTGTTGGGGACACCAACAAACTTGTAAAGACTAATTGAGGTGCCCACTAAACAATGACTGACTATTTCCCAGGATGTGACCCAGGTGCCTATTTACTACTAGGTAAACAATAGCATCAGGGTAATGAAATATGCCCAAAATAAGGGAGCCGGTCGGCCAAGCGGACAGCACGCTGGACTTGTGATCCTGGGTTCGATCCCAGGCGCTGGCGAGAAACAATGGGCAGAGTTTCTTTCACCCTATGCCCCTGTTACCTAGCAGTAAAATAGGTACCTGGGTGTTAGTCAGCTGTCACGGGCTGCTTCCTGCGGGTGGAGGCCTGGTCGAGGACCGGGCCGCAGGGACACTAAAAAGCCCCGAAATCATCTCAAGATAACCTCAAGATAGCACAATAATTGGTAATCAAAGCCAGAACCAATTGGTTGTGGACTGACTGTGGTAACCACTAGGCTCACCAACTAGAGACTATCTACTGTACATCTATAAAAGAGTGTCTGTCTGTCCAAGACTGGAGGCCAGATGCTTGTGGTTAGCCTCACACAACTTTCCATAGTGATTTGTGATTGTATCAGAAGTGTAGTAGTGGGGTTGGGGGTCAACCCCCATGTTCCTGTATAAGTAGGACTGGCTCCTACTGCGACAACCAATGACTATTACAAAGTATGAAATTAAGGTTTGGTTTTCCTAGAGAGTTTTCAACAATATTTTTTGATGTTCATCATACCCACAACATAACTACAATATTGCATCAAATAGTAAAAATAATATTGTGTGTTTGCTGGGTGTGTATATTGCATGTTCTGAATGAAAGAGAGAGAGAAATGGGAGAAAAGGAGGGAGAGAGAATGGGAGGGAGAAAGAATTGAAGCAAGAGGTAACGTGGCTCCTAGCAATTTTCACTGTCAACCAAAACCACCTTTATTGAATCTTTCAATGAACAGGCACAATATGACTACACCCCTATGTATACTGTATAAATATATACTGACCACAGACTAATTCAAAATTCAGTAAATGGGAATACCGCTTCACAAAAATTTCATCTTCATTTCGTCTCTGCTAGTGTGATAATACCTGGAATCTTAAGCTGCATTATATCATTTAACTACAGTATTTTTTACCTCACCTCATTTATTTTGCACATTTTTTTTAATTATCATTTATGTTAGTACATGTATGCACATGTTCCCTCCTCATTTGCCCTTCACTCTCCTCTCTAACAATTTTCTTGGTTTGCTTTTGTGTACCATTTCACAGGCTTCTAGATTCCTTTCACTTTGTAGACACACACATTATTTCTTTGTTCTTACTCTCGATTATATGTATTGCTTCCTCAAGATACAGTTTTAGCTTCTTTCTGTCATCCTTTGAAAGATCTTAACTTTATGACCACAGTTTTCCATCTTTATCATTTAGCAATTTCCTGGTATTCCTAAATACTCCTGTGATTTGTTTCACTCCATTAAATGTCACCCTTCAGGGGCAATTCTTATCTTTTTCATACCTGCTTATGATCTACTACTACCTACTAAAATCACTGACATTTTTCTTTGTTGTGAGGTCTTCTCCTAAGGCCTCGCGCGTATGTATGCAAGCGTGCACGTATACATACAGTACTACAGTAGTACATACTAGGTTTAGGTCTCAATTTTACTATGAAAATCATGAAGACCAACAAAAAAATGCTTTAGATTGTATTGTTGGCTTTCCTAAATTTCTATGTAAGAGCAACTATAATACAGAGCTGCTATATCCTAAAGGTCTCACATAACAAGCAAATGATGAATTTATGAATTTCATTCTTTTTACTCTGGCATGAGAAATGATCATGCATTATATACTGTAAACTAATTAAACCATATACTGTAAATTACAGTAATTTTTTATTGAATAAATTCAATAATTTATATAATTATTGAATTATTTTATTCAATAATTTTATTTATTTAATAAAATATTGATTAATTTATTTTTTATTTAATTTATTTTATGTTTAATTTTTTCTACTATTAATATGAAAAGCTGTGAAAAATGTGTCCACTATATGGTTTAATGTTAAAAAAAAAAATTGAATCACTTACCTGGAAGACCAATTGTGAGTGTTTCTCCATCTTGAATGTTTGCTTGCTTGAGGGTCTTATTGGGATTCAAGACCAGGTTGTCTCGGCTTCGAATGACATACCTATTATCTGCAGGAACACCCTGGGAATGCATATTCCATGTATATATATACAGTATCAGTATCTAACATGAGAATCCCAACATACATTATCTTCACATTGCCATCAAGGTACAAACTCTAACATTTAGAATATACAATTTCATGTAATGAAAATTAAGATGCACATACTGTAAAGTACAGTACATTTGTCAACTCTCAATTTGAGAGAATTTGATCAACTGAGAGTCAGGGCTACATGGTGTAGGGTAGGCATTGGTTAAAAAAAATTTGAATTGCATGAGGCATTATTTGCAGGTATAGTACACAATATTTGCCTAACCAAGTTGTTTTGTTGAGAAATGCCTTAATGCCACACTCTTCTCCCATGACTCCTTACAATTATCCAGTGTTTTTTGCACTTTATGGAATACATTTAGCATCTTGGCAAATCCAAAGCATTCTGTATTTAATTATGTGCTATATTTGTAGTTGGAAAGTGGTGAAAATATTTTTTAATAAGATTTACATGGTTGTTTATTGAGAGAGTGGAAAATTTGATCTTTGAAGGTACAGTATCTGGTACACTATTTTTCTCATATTAGCTCCTCACCATCCAGTCAGATGCACCTATGACCGATTGCAATCGTGTAAATCAAAGTAATCAGACATACAGACTAGCTCATCATGACCCACCACCTTCTGAGTAGATGGAATAGACTGGCACACTACGTATTGTAATGAATATGAACCCATCTCCCACATGCTCATGACCAAAATCTCGCCAAAATAGTATGAGCAGAGTAACATTAAGTACAGTATGCCAAAACTGGAAGATACAAAGAAAACAGGTGAAATGATCATGACAGAAAATAATGATGATAAGAATCGACAAAATTGACAAGATGGCATTATTTAAACTTGCACCATCAAGTGCAAGAATCTATGACAAGAGGTCATAGATTCAAACTAAGGAAATAATAGAACTGAAAAAATATACAGTACAAAAGTTTTCTTTTTTTCCAGACAGTTGTATATGATTTAAATAATTAAGAATGTCTCACAGGAATATGGACCATCATGCCTGGGGCCAAGAGCCCAAGATGGGTCAACAGGCACCCAAGGTAATTCAATAGGTAAACTTTTTTTTACTCATTTCCAACATTTGGGAGGAAGGATAAGGTTCTGAGCCCAAATCAGACAAGATCACCAATAAAGCACCAGAACCACCTTGAACTAGGCCCTAGAGGAACCCGTAGAAACAATGAGATATACACGGACACAAAAGACTCGGCCAAATCCACAGCAACGAGAGGGTAGGGGGGGGGGAGGGGCACAGCAACCAAACCCCAAGAAATAGAAGTCCCTAACCTAGGATGTTTGGAAGCTGAGACAAACAGCAGAACCTGAGGAGTCAAAAAAAAGTAGGAGTCAAAATGGGTTAAACAGACTTATTTTGACCCAGGCTCAAAAACCCAGGCTCAAAGCTCATGACCCAGGCTCAAAAGGATGACCCAAAGACTTATTCCGAAATTTAGCACGAGTTGCATTATCTAACATCATCATCATCATCGAGTTGCATCTAACAAAGGATAATCTCGTACAGTAGTTTCTGCTAAAGCTAAAGGTAACAAAAGCCTAAAACAAGATACAAATTCATAAACAGGCAACTTCTTGGCAAACTGCTAACCTATTCTAAATGGGCCCTAAGTCACTCAAAATTCTTACACACACAGAAGCAGAAATTGTCAGCTACACATTGGCCACACAAACGAGTCATGGAAGCAACTGATGCTCTGGATATGAACGATACATTAGTTACATCGAGATTGCAAAGCAGGTATTATCACTTAATCTTCATATCACAGAATTATTCTCTTGTAGGCACTTGTGTACCACATAAGCTGGTGTCAGGAGTTTCTTCAGTTGAGGAAATTGCATTTTGGTAAGGAAAGATGTTGAGATGGAGACACTGTTCATGTTTTTATTTGTCTCAATTTAGCACAAGACAGTGGGGTAAATGATTGATTAGTGATTCTGGATTGAATCAGGATTCACCAACTTCAATTATGTAAGGAATATGTTGCTTAGGGTCCCTGGACTGTGCAATAGTTACACATCTCTTGTCGAGCTGGAAATATTTGAAACCTTTATCAAGAAAGTTCAGACTGGAATGCTTCCTGTGGGACAGGAAGGAGGCTAATGGTTAGGCCACTCCCAGGTTGATAAGTCAGTACCTACGATTGGTCTATTCATACTTAGTACCCTGACCACATACATGTACCTACTTTTCAAGATGATGTCAATAAAAGGTCAGGTTTCCTTTCACTCTCTGAGATCTTCCCATTCACTCTGCTTGGAGACTGACAAGAGTGTCAACACTGTCCTCACGAGCATTATTTTCCATTCCTGTAATTACTATCCCAAATGATTTGGTCTCTTAGCTTTCTGGAGGGCTTGATTACCTTACTGGATAAAGTCATACTTTATTACCACATGGGTCAACTCCAAACCTTGGGTATGCAGAACTAAGGGTTGCCTGTCTCTCTCTCTTGCACTGGAGATACACTGAATATATGTAATGAGAATTGGCACTTTTGTTGTTTCAGACGATTTTCACACAAATGTTATTCATTGTTCCATGTAATTCTTTATTCATTGACAGGTCTAACTCTCATTTTCTTTCCCTCCTGTTCCTATTATAATAACTTCATTCCCATTATCATTTTATTTTAATTTTATCTTGAAGAAACATAGCACATCAGAAGAAACATTGGGCCAGGTCCCAAATCTACACAGTAAAATAACAACGTACTGGAGTGAACGATATGGAAGAAAATGCAAGATTGAACCAGTGAAGAGCAGAGGTGCCATAGGCACAATCAGAGAGCACTGTATAAACATCAGAGGTCCGCGGTTGTTCAACGTCCTCCCAGCGACTATAAGAAATATTGCCGGAACAACCGTGGACATCTTCAAGAGAAAACTGGACTGTTTCCTAAGAGAAGTCCCGGATCAGCCGGGCTGTGGTGGGTATGTGGCTCTGCGGGCCACTCCAAGCCTGGTGGATCAAACTCTCACAAGTCGAGCCTGGCCTCGGGCCGGGCTTGGGGAGTAGAAGAACTCCCAGAACCCCATCAACCAGGTATCAACCAGGTATCATCAAAGTTTCATTTCTAATAAACTTTTGTCACTTCCAGTTTCTTTCTATCCCAATTTATTCCTCTCACGTTCCACAATATCATACAAATCCACTATTGTTTTCTGGATCTGTGCAAGTGCAGATCCAAAATCGAAGACCAATTTTACCTTAACTATAAATATAATTGTTGGAAGATAGGTGCTCAGCCAAACTACACAACACTTATTATGCAAGAGATTTGAGCATCACCAAACCAGCAAAGATAGCTGTATGCACCATCAGTAAAAGCTCAAGGGTCACACAATAGATAGTGAGCAAATGCACATCCAAGTATGAAAAGCCCAGGTAGTAAGTGGATTAAGTAATGGAAAAGTGCCATGACAGGATATGGAGAATAAAACAGGGTAAAAGCAAATATTTTAGCTAGGTAGAGCAACTTCTGGACATTCCTTAAAAAATACTTACAGAAATAAATATTACAAGAAAGAATATAAGAAAACAATTATTCAAATGCTGGCATACATTTCGGACATACCTGCACTCTGCACCCATAGGCATACATATTTAATTTGACATTATGCAAAAGATGCTCACCTTGTAACTGCAATAGGTATCAAGCACTTTGCGGACAGTGCAAGCTGCGGGTATATTTACTACAAGGTGACCAGATATTGCACCGCTCACCACACTCCACACAGTAACCTTCATCTTCACAGTAATCTTCTCTTGATTTTTATGCAATCCATGTAAATTTACTTATCTTTTCCTGGCCATAGACACTGGTGGAAAAAATTAAATACAATAAGAACACAAGGCTTGTACAGTACTGCTTAGTATAAACTGTAGCCTACTTGATATTTAAGCTACCTACACATGAAAAGTTACTTGTATGAGATACAAGAATAATTACTTGTCTGAATAATATACTATACTGTACTTATACTTGTAGCACTTATACTTGTGTAAGTACTTATACTTGTGTACATTAAGGGAGCCGAGCAGACAGCACGCTGGACTTGTGATCCTGTGGTCCTGGGTTCGATCCCAGGCGCCGGCGAGAAACAATGGGCAGAGTTTCTTTCACCCTATGCCTCTGTTACCTAGCAGTAAAATAGGTACCTGGGTGTTAGTCAGCTGTCACGGGCTGCTTCCTGAGGGGTGGAGATCTGGTCGAGGACCGGGCCGTGGGGACACTAAAAAGCCCCGAAATCATCTCAAGATAACCTCAAGAAGAGGAGGTACTTATACAGTTAATGTAATCACCATGTAAGTGACTGCATTATAAATGCAAGTCATATACTAATTAGAATCTGAGGCTTTATTTGTAACAACTTACATATTTTTTTGTTACAATTCTGGCTCTACAGTTGTAGCAAGTATATTATGTCAGTAATATACTTGCTCCATATTCTCATTAGCTTATGTGCAGATAATGAGATGGGTATGTTAATTCTTCTAGGTTCACTAGTTACAATTAATACCTCTTCCCAAGTGTATAATTAATTATAGTTAATACTTCTTTCCAACATGCTTGAGGATGGTCAGCTGAGGTGTGGACTGGTAATACTGTACGTATAACCATTCAACAGCAAATCATCATCAGTCAAACTCCAAGAGTGGTTCAGTACAGGCACTTGAGATATACCACATCTTCAACATTCACCAACAACAATGTAACACGATGTGTTCAGTTCCTACCCTCACACAGAGCAGACAGCCAGACTTCAGCCACATTAAGCTTCCACGCTCTCGTCTTGCACTCAGCCCCTCAACTCCGCCGGCATTCAGAGCACCACGCTCTACACACTCACCCTGCATCCGAGCTGCTCTCTATTCCCAGCCTCACTCAGCTCTCTGTCCTGCTCCAGGCTTCGTCTCAACTACAGCAACACTTCACTACACTGCCAAAAAACCAAGTGCTATAACCAAGACTATACAAAATATAAAAAACACTAAATTCTTTGTGTCTAATCAACCTAATACGTACAAGTAAACATTACATTACACAGTAATGAACAGGCAGACAAGTGTAAGCAACCAAAGCACCCATCATTGAGTGTAATGAAATGCCTCTTTCTAGTGAGTCCAAGGTTCTTGTTTTGGATAGCTCCACACCCATCAAGTTGAATATAAGCCCATGCAAGTCATTAATAGCCTATTGGAGATCAGAAGCTAAAACCTGGTCACCTCACAGAGGCAGAGGGAAGAGGATACAAATCACTCTAACCAACAAGATAGCCACCAGAAAGATGAGGTAGACAAAAACACACAACGGCAAGGCAAAAAGTAAATAAATCAGAAAACAAGATCTCCACCAGTAGCTAGTTCTATCACTAATTCAATGTCCCCATCACCAGGTGGCAGTACTGAGCATTTTTGGTTTAGGGGTGATCCACTCTAATCATTTTCTTGGTGCTACTGTACAGAGTGAAGTGCTTTATCTGTGGCCTTGCCCTTTGGGTCATGGTTTTCTAATATGTGCTGGTCATCCTTTGGACTTTGTCCTGCAGGGAACATTTCCTTGTGTTCTTTAACGTTAAAACTTTTAAACTTTTAAAAAAAGTTTTACTTTTTGGTGTTACTGCTTCACATCTGTGTGTGCCTACTTGCTTCACTTTTTAAGTGGACTTTGTACAAATGCTTGTCTTGACCTACAGATGTTTAGGGCAGACTTTTCTGTCCTGACAGGGTTACCTTCCCTGGTAGGTTCAAGAGGCTGTTCCAGAGACCTGAGAGTGCCAACTTACCGTGCATATACAATGGGCCTCGACTTACGATGCTAATCCGTTCCCAGAGACGGATCGTAAGTCGAAATATCGTAAGTCGAAGAGATTTTTCCCATGAGAAATAAAGGGATTTGAATTAATCCGTTCCCCACCCTCCAAAATATTAACATACAAATACATTTTATACTGAATACAATTTTTTTCTAACTACAATACAGTACCTACGTTTATCTTACCTTTATGGAGGAGTCTTGATGGCATATGGAAGATGGTGATGAGGAGGGAGGAGGAGAGTTATTACTGTTTGGAAGGGAGTCCCCTTCCATTATCACATCAGGCAGTGATGTTTTCTCTGGGGTACTCTCTCTCCTATGTTTTGCCTGAATACCACTAGGACCTGTTTGTGGTTCAGTGCTTGTTTGTCTCACTACAAATTTGTCAAGAGACATTTGTTTTTCCCTTCGTTTTAACATTTGTCTGTAATGATGCATCACTTTAGCACCCATAATGTCCTTTTTCTTAGCCAGTATGGTGGATATCGTTGACTGAGATTTGTTGTACTGCCTAGCCAGTCCAACAACCCGCACACTATCTTCATATTTACGAATGATACTCTTGTTTTTGCTCTATGGTCATCCTTACATGGGATCTCATATGTTGAGCCTTACCACTGACTTTCCTGGGACTCATGGTGTGATATATAATTATTACTTTAATGTTGAAAATGCAAAAAATCACCACAAAAGCGCAATTTCTTATAGGCGTGATCATCACTAAGCGGGCAGCTGTAGTAAACTGAGGCAGGTCGGCCGCGTGACCGGGAACCACGTGCTCGGTCGATCCGAACGTGTACCAACAAATATCGTAAGTCAACGACACCATCGGATGTCGAGTCGCATTTTCGATGAAATTTACATCGTAACTCGAAATTATCGTAAGTAGGGCAATCGTAAGTCGAGGTGCCACTACGATGCATCCCAGGTGCCGTCCATGTCTGGGATACATCGTATATACGGGGTTTTCAATTTTCCATATTTCACCCTCTGAAGAGCAGAGGAATTTGTTTTAGTTCCCTCTTTAGGATTAGAACCTCTCCTCTTTGGATTCCTGCCTTTTTGAGTTTGGGTCCCTTTTCTCTTACTGGATATGGTTTGAGGCCT
>WNGS01004374.1:3681972-3736566 GCA_020271785.1 Procambarus virginalis
GTATTAACTATTTGTGCGTGCAGAATCAAGCTATTAGCTCTTGAACCCTGCCTTTCTAACCAATCTATTTTTCCTCTATTATAGATACTCATACACTAGTATTTCTCTCTAACACACCATCCCCAGGAAGCATCCCATAGCAGTTGTCTAACTCCCATGTACCTATTTACTGCTAGGTGAATAGGTGCATCAGGATGAAAGAAACTTTGCCCATTTGTTTCCGCCTCCACCGGGAATCAAACCCTTGCCATTAGGACTACTACCCCCCAAGAGCTATCCACTAACTAGGTTGTGAGGCCCCATACGTATGTATGTATGTACCCAGCTAGTTGTGCTTGCAGGGGTTGAGCTCTGGCTATTTGATCCCACCTCTCAACTGTCAATCAACTGGTGTACAGATTCCTGAGCCTACTGGGCTCTATCATATCTACATTTGAAACTGTGTATGGAGTCTGCCTCCATCACATCACTGCCTAATGCATTCCATCTGCTAACTGCTCTGCCACTGATAAAGTTCTTTCTAATATACATGTGGTTCATTTGAGACTTGTAAATTTTAAAATATAGTAGTATCTAAAGTTCTAGATATTTATAGAACTAACCAGTGTTTAATTTTTTTTTTTTAATTCTTGTAGGTCAAGTCGAAGATCCCTAAAGCATGCCATCGAGTCTCGAGAGAAAGTAAGTACTGTACATGTACTGTACTATATTGTACTTGGTACCTTTGCAGGTGTTCTGATTTTGATATGTAGGTTGTTAAATTTTTTCAGATACAATAAGTTTAGTCTCTGATGAATGATATTTGGAAAATAATGAATGCCAAGCCACATACAAAGTTTAAATTTCATTGTATAGGTATACATTAGAACTGTACAGTATATATACCAAAAAAAGAAAGAGATAACAGCATGGAAACTAGTATGATGAAAGGTAAAAGTTTGTGAAATTATTAGTTAAGTATTAGATTAATTATGAGAACATTCAAATCCAGGGATCCCACCAAAATGTTAATACCTGTACAGTGGAACCTTGGTTGACGAACTGCCCTAGAGTACGAATTTTTTGAGAGTACCTCACTCCCAAATGTATACGTATATGTATAAGTATACGTAACGTGTGCAGTGTGTGAAGGAGAGGGTATACGATATCAAATCATCGTAAAATTTTAATAGGTGTACGATGGTTTACTTGGAAGACGATGTCTGTTTGTACACATATGGGTCGAACGAGTGTGTGGTGCAGGGGACGTGGGGCAAGACCCTCTCAGTTTGTTTACAAGTTTATCCCACATAATGACGACTGTGGCCGTGCTTGAATTCATTGAAGAATTTATTGTTTGCCTGCTTTTTTGCCTTTTTAACATAAAAGTTATTATATATCATGCCATGGGTCCCAAGAAAGTCAGTGGTAAAGTTCAACCTAAACTTTTGTTGAAAAGACTCGCCCAAATCAAGCTGTAGCAGGCCGTTGTGTTAACCTTTTGAAGGTGGCACTGCAGTGGCACTAGTAGGGCCCTGCCCCATAACCGGGGTCAGCTCCCTCAGGGGCCTTTCTTGGTTTGGTGGTGCGTCTCGTTGGTTTCTGCATCTCCTTGTCCTTCTTACTAAAGTACCAGTCCCGTATGTCCAGCATGAGGAGTAGCTGGTGCAAGAAGTGAGGCGGCAGAAGGTGGGATTGTGGGGGGGGGGGGCGCGCGGGCTGCGAGAAGCTCCCTCACACTGCTGGCGGAGACGCCACCACACTCTTCACTCGTCACAGTGCGTGATCTACGCATTGCGGCCAGCTAGTACCTTCTACGGAGAGCTCGCATGCATCTAGCCTTCAGCGCTTTCCTCTTGTTCGTTTGGTACGTCATATTGCAGTACAAATAGCCCAAATAACTATTTTGTGAGCGCTGTTCTGGGAGAGCGCGTCAACGATACACCCACTCCCTCAGGGACACACAGAGTGACTGAGCCTCCTATCCCCACATCTCCCTCACACGAGACAGTTGCCAATAAGTGAGTTTATATTAGTTTCATGCATATAACGCTATTTTCCACGCTATTACGAAATATTAGACTTCTACAACGTAAGACACAATACCGCACGGCGCACCCAGGCCGCGAGGACCGGATTGGGGAAACTTGCAGCAGGAAATATGACTCTAATTACGTTATTTATCAAGATAACATAAAACGGTTTGCAGCACAGTGTTGCCACAACGTTGTAGTATTTTTCGTAATTTTTCGTAAATATTCCATTTTTCTTCGGATTTTTTGAAAAATGCTCCCTTAATGACAATGTGATGTCTCACTTCAGACAAGTGTTACAACGTAGGGAGAAACAAGTGTCTCTAGACAGGTTTTTAGTGAGAGAAACAAGTAGTGAGCCACAAGCAGGTCCTAGTGGTATGCAGGCAAAAGTAGGAGAGAGAGAGTACCCCAGAAAAGTCATCACTGCCTGATGTTATAATAGAAAGGGACTCCCCTTCCAAACACAAACACCTCTCCTCCTCGTCTTCACTGTCTTCCATATGCCAACAAGAGTCCTTATTCAAGGTAAGATATACATACTGTATTGTAGCTAGTACAAAATGAGTATTATTCTGTATAAAAATGTATTTTAAGTTAATATTTTTGGGGGTGTGGAACAGATTACAGTAATTCAATTTACATTATTTTTTAATTCAATTTACAATTATTGATGAATTATTGGTTGACGACGCGTCTCTGGGAAAGGATTACAATCATAAGCAAAGGTACCACTGTACTATTTAAATCATTGGTGCTGTCTCATCTTGAGCACTGCTCGGTACATACTTCCCCTTTCAGAGTAGGAGAGATTTATGAAGGAGAGGGATTATGGAGAACATATACGGCATGCACATATACGATAATGGACCTAAATGATTGGGGTCATCTCTAGGCTCTCAAAATGTACACTCTGGAAAGACGAGAGATCAAATAATATATACAGTTGTGTACATGGAAGATACAGGAAGGACAGGTTCCAAATTTGAGGGGGCTAGGATTCTGGCTCTGGTCCCTGGTAGACTAAACAGAACTGTGTCTGATGGGACTGGTAGCATGGAGTAATCTCAGTGAGATAGCTGCAGGGAGCTACCAAGGCTCTGCCAGAGAGAAGCATTTCACTACACTCGATATTGGGTTTTTGCCCTTATTACACTGTATATACTCGTTACGTATATAACTCTACATTTTATGCACTATAATAAACCACCGAAATATTCACCATAATAAACCATAACATGCCAAACCAAATCATAGAAAGTATATTTCTGTTAATTAACCACTGAAGTGTGCAACGTGCCTACAAGCGCTCAACAGGGGGTGTGCAATGTGCCTCCGGGATCTTTTATTTTTAGTGTATGATTCAAGACTCCCGCGGCTATATGGGGTTCATATCGACTTCCTCAGGGCTCTTGTAAACAGACGCCATTTAAAAAAAAAATTGTGGGCAACATTCCCGGGTGTGAGGGCCTCAGTACTGAGTGAGTAACCAAGGCTGGTGCATGCAGCATGAGCTAACAGCACTGCTGTTCAGCTTGTGACCACAGCATCGCCTAATAATATACAGTACAACCTTGATTCAACGCACTATATGGGATCAACCCCAGTGCGTTGGAGCCTTGATGTGTTGCAAGAGGTGACCTTCAGGAGGTGTTTGCATCAGTCTTTTTCTTTTCTTGTACACAATAAAAATGCATTATCATTTATACTGTACCTATATATTATTACCCTACTAAAAAATACTGTTACATTTGTTATTTACCTTATTGTTGGAGTCATGTCCATCTTGAAGTCTCATGGAGTTGTGAATGCTGTACAGTAAATACATACTGTAGTGTATTATACCGTTAACACTGTGTTGATTAAGTTGTTCTGCTGTATGTTGAGTACTACAATAGTTTATGAAAACTATTGTACACTAAAATTACTGCAACTTTAATTTTAACACTACACCCTTAAATTTAACACTTGTTCTAACTGATCCACGCCACACACAATGTTTTTAGATGTTTGCATCAGCTTTGCTGGTGCTTGCTGCTGCTGTTGTGGCTTCAGCTGCTTCTGAGCTGGTGCTGGCTGCTGTTGTACCAGTGCTGGGTACAGCTGTGCTCGTGCTGGGTACGGCTGTTTTCGTGCTGGGTACGACTGTGCTCATGCTGGTTGATTTTCTGCTACAAGTTCTTGCAAAATATTGCTTCATTTTTGGCATTAATATGGCACTATTAGTAAGCCCTTGAGACATTTTGTTGTATAACAATACAGCTGTAGTCAAAAAATGGTAAATTTCCACGATTGTTCTTCCACCGGCGGATAAATACTGTACGTCAATTGCAGACAAAGCTAAGGGCACTGGGTGTATACTGTATGAACGCAGACTTGGTCTATATGTACACCCTACAGTAGGCTGGTGTTTAAGCCAGATCCAGTAACATAAATTTCTCTCAAATATTCGATTTACATCAATTATATAATTTTGTTTTATATATTTAGTTTAGCAACATTATTACAATAATAAGAGCTATAAAAATACTTATTTTAGAACCGATTTAGTTATTTATTATTTCGAAGCCGTAGGTCACTGAACTGTGGCGACAAAATCTAACAAATCACGCATGGTGGTGTGTGCACACGGATTAGATTATATCTGTCCACTCGCGCTGGAGTTGTGCCACCAATAACATGAATAATTTCTCAAATAGCAGATATCTATCATATTACAGTATTTTTTGGTTTTATTTAGTTTAGTTTAACCCTTAACATGCTCGGGGTCTAATATCCTGCTATCCGCACAGGCGCATGTCATTTTGAAAAAAAAAAAATTATTTTTTCTTCCTAACCTGTTAATTTGTGTTCACTGATCACGGGAAAAATAATAAAAAAATCGTAAGTGCCATATATTGCCCGCTATAGGGCGGGGAAGTCTGGCAAATTATAGGCGCTGACTCGGCATGCGTCCCAGGCGGTCTGTTGCTCGCCAGCTGTCAGGCCAGAGTTGCCACAAAGAGATAATTACCTAATTATTTCAATGTCTGATTGATGTTTCATAGTTTTTTTGCTGTAATATTATTCAATAGTGTGTAGTTTGATATATTTATATAATAAAATGAGTGAATCATTGCTGTACTCAAAAATATGGTGTGCATATTGTTGATTCAGTTATGTTCATCAATCAGTGAACAAATACTTTGTCGGTTATTACACTATAAGCACAGGTTATATATAAGTATCTGCATGTTTTGTTCACTATAACGAACCACTAAGTAGCTATTATGAGTCAAAAAGTAACGAGGAGTGACCGCCGTGTACCAGCCAGCCACTCCCGCCCTCACTCCAGTCATCTGACTCGCCCACATTCTCCTCCCACAATACTGTTTTTGCTATAATTCACTATATACAGATGGTATATATAAGTATCTACATGTTTTGTTCACCATAACTGTACATCTAAGCTTGTATGGTGAGTAAATGCACAAAGACATAGGACCTAACACAGTCAGCTGATGGCTGCCTACGTTTTGCCTGAATACCACTAGGACCTGGTTGTGGTTCAGTGCTTGTTTGTCTCGCTACAAATTTGTCAAGACACATTTGTTTTTCCCTTTTTAACATTTGTCTGTAATGATGCACCACAGTGTCATTGAATAGGTTAAGGCAACGACCTACTGCAGCTTCATTTGGGCGAGTCGTTTCAGCAAAGGTTCGCAATTCTTCCCATATTGCACACATTTTCTTAATTTTTGAGGAAGAAACATTCTCTACTGGCACATCCTCCCCTGAAGAAATTTCCTCAGCTGCCTCTTCTTGCTGCTCCTTTTGAAGGGCTTGGAATTCTTTGTTGTGTTCTTCCACCAACTCCTCCACATCAGCACCATCCAACTCCAAACCCAATTGCCGACCCAGAGAAACAATTTCCTCAATGAGAGGCACTTCAGGTTCAGGCTCAAACCCCTCAAAGTCTCGTTCTGCAACACATTCAGGCCACAGTTTTCTCCAGCCAGAGATCATGGTTCTTACAGTCACTTCTTGCCAGTCTTTGTCAACAAGTTTTAAAGCACTATAAATGTTAAAATGGTTTTTCCAGAACTCTTTGAGGGTGAGGTTTGTGGCATCCGTCACTTTGACACATCTCCGGAAAAGTGCCCTTTCATAAAGTTTCTTAAAATTGGCAATGATTTTCTGGTCCATAGGCTGAAGTAGAGGAGTGGTGTTGGGAGAAAGGAACTTTATTGTAAGAAACTTAAATTCCTCATCCAATGAATCCTCCAAGCCTGGAGGATGGGCAGGAGCATTATCGAGGAGAAGCAGGGCCTTGAGTGGCAAACTGTTCTCCTGCAAATATTTTTTGATGGCAGGGCACACCACCATATTCACCCACTCCGTAAAAAATTGCCTAGTCACTCATGCCTTAGCATTAGCCTTCCACATCACACACATTTTGTGTTTCTGCACTTTATATTTTTTGAAAACCCTTGGATTTTCGGAACGATACACAAGCAAGGGTTTAATTTTCAAATTGCCACTCGCATTACCACACAACACAAGAGTAAACTGATCTTTCATAGGCTTGTGTCCGGGCAATGACTTCTCCTCCTTGGTAATGTATGTTTTCTTTGGCAATCTTTTCCAGAATAGCCCTGTCTCTTCACAATTAAACACTTGTTGTGGTAGGTATGCCTCACTCTGCACAAAATCTTTAAATTCGCCAATGAATCTCTCAGCCGCTGGTTTGTCTGCGCTGACAGCCTCCCCATGCCTTGCAACACTATGAATTCCACTTCTTTTTCTAAATTTCTCAAACCATCCCCTGCTCGCCTTAAACTCTTTCACTTCTGCATCACTCGTTCCAGGGGTTTTCTTTAAAAGGTCTTCATGCAATTTTCTTGCCTTTTCACAAATGGCCTCCGAAACGCTATCACCCGCTAACTCCTTGCTGTGTATCCCAATTAATAATAACTGTTCAACATCCTCAAGTGTTTGTGTTCTATGTTTCGTGATTATTGATACGCCTTTTGCCACTTTAGCACTCATAATGTCCTTTTTCTTAGCCAGTGTGGTGGATATCGTTGACTTAGATTTATTGTACTGCCTAGCCAGTTCACCTACCCGCACACCATCTTCATATTTACGAATGATCTCTTATTTCTGCTCTATGGTCATTCTTTTTAAATCATGAGCTGATGCAGCATGTGTTACCTGTGGTCGTCCTCTCAAAACTGAGGCCCTCACACACCCAGGAGGGGTGCCCCCAAGTTTCTTCCAAGATGGCATTTGTTTACTGGAGGCCTGAGGAAGCAAATGTGAGTCCCATGTATGCGTGAGACTTTTAAATCATCCCTGTATGATTTATGCGGTGTGGTCAGATATGCCACAATCATCCCCCGTATGACTCGTGCAGTGGAAAGGTATAAGGCTACATAATATTAATCTTTATTTTTCTGTGTAACTTTCAGAAGAGTGAGAATAAGCCACCTCTGACAGATGTGAAGCTGCGGACAGATAGTTGTAAGTATTAAATTAAATTATTGGGTGTTTTCCTTGTTGGTTCAGGGTCAACTGCTTGGACAATTGTTATCAAGGAATTGTCATAAGATGTTCAAAGATAGTATTTTCATTTATGTATCTTTTTGGGAGGATCCTCTTGGTAGCTTTCCAAGCTAAATCGTGGTACAGCTTTAGAAGATTTATTAGGCCTCTGATACCTACCATTGTCACCAAAACCACGACCAAAATCTGGCTCTCTACATGGTGAGGGGAGCTTGGGGATCAGTGATCAATCAAAAATTGAACATAAGTGCGACAAAAGAAGCATCTGCTTGATGAAAATTAGATAACCAGAGATAACTAGACAAATGATCTAGTTATTTGTCTAGTAATCTACAGGTAATCCCCTCTAACTGTGATGCACCCGTGCACCACTACCACTTGCCTGATCACAGCATGGGAGGCACACACCCTCTGACAAGACCCATCCTATGCTTCACAAGTTCCAAAATAAGCAAAATTACTGTACTATTATGAACATTGTAATTTAGGTAAATGAACTGGCAAATAGATTTGTCGAACGAATGTACATACAGTATATAGATATGCAGGCTAAATACAATAAAATAGTATACAATAACAAAATACTGTACAAAAGTGTAGGATAGGCACTAAATAACAAAACAGTACAAGTGACAACTATATGCCTACTCTCCCCCACGTGTATGATTGTATGACCCCTCGATAAGCAAGAAGAATTAACCGTTTGTAGAAGCTGTAAAAAACCCAGCGTTGAATGTAATGACACTCCCCTTTCATGGTAAGCCCCAGGTGCTCCCTGAAGTTATGTTGATGATATAGGTTCCAATACTTAACCAGGAGATAATGCTCAGTCATTGGAGCATTATATGCTCTGGTGTGTATGCCTACCAGAGCCAGAACCTGGCCCCCCCTCGATGAGGCACAGGGAGCAGGTCACCCTCACCCAGAAAGCAGATGGAAACAGTATAGATAACGGCTTGGTTCGTGAAAATGAAGCACTGAAACGGTGAACAGATACTGCAAAAGAATCACTAAAAATGAAAAAGCTCATACAAAACTGTGTATGAAATATCCACCCTAGCACACATACACCAAGCTGCCAACAGGTGGCGAGTCGGTCAAACCGGCATCCCACATCCTGTCCTTCATTGATGGGCCATAAACCGACACACTTGTTTTTGACTGTTTTGACTGACTCCCTAACCGCGGACATAGTGGCGTTTCATAAGTTGCTCAGCTGGTGCCCCCTCTACAGGTCGTAGCACCGTCGGAAGAGACCGTTGTCTGCGAGAAATGTGCTCAGACATTCATACCCAATCTCTACCACCATCCCTCACCATTTAATCCACTGATGCCACTACCACCCTCAACCACTGCCACCCTCAACCACTGCCACAACCTTCACCACCATCTTTCCCTTTACCACAACAATTACTCTCTTCACCTCACCACCTACAACCACTTGTGTTTGTATCATTGGATATACTAGCTTGTGTTTATACAACTTTCTCAATCACCCTTCTGTAATCAAATCATATATTTAGTCAATTAACATTTCCAGATTAGTAAGCCTTGTGTGCAATGATAATAATTGCTTCTTGGTGATTCTGTCGATTATCCTAAAGAAATGTGGGAGAGATAGTGCATGATAGACAAAGTGAGTTTACATGTCACAGCTCAAGGATGTAGATTTACCTTTTATATATGTATTAGTGTTCTTATTATAAAGTTTGCATTTGTATTTTTTAGGTGGTGAGACTCCAGTACTGACAGTTGGTAGTGTAAGCACTGGAAATCATGGCATTCAGAGTCAAGAGGCTGATGTTAACAGAGATTTTAATTTTAATAGTTCCCAGAGAAAGTGGGATTTAGAGGCTGCAAGTAGTCTCGAGTGTAAAAAAGTGGTATTTCATATCTGAGTAAACAAGACTCATCAGTTAACAGTGGACTTCTCTCTAAGCAGCAAAAATATGATCGCTCCACTGCTGTTGAGACTCATGATAATTTTGACATTATTAACAATATTACTGATGATAACAGTTTGAATTACCGTTTAGTGTGCTGCAGCCCGTGCAATGTATATTTTATAAATGAAGTGCACTTTAACAAACATAAAAAATATTGTAATGCTTGTATGAAATGTTTTTCAGTTTTTAATACTCATTCTCAGCTGATCTTTCACATAAATCAAAAGAATCATCATGTTAATATAAATACCAAAAAATGGGTTAATGTAACATATTCACAATTACAGCAGCTAAGGGAAGAGGGACGACTCAAAGTGAAGAATACTAAAGATCTACATACAGTAGTAACAAATAGAAAATCCATGAAAAAACAAATAGTGAACAAAAAAGAGGGCACATTTGGACTCTGCTGGGATAATTCCAAAATTTCAGATTCAGATGGTGACAGGGCAATGTATGATATTAAGAGACCCTCGCTAGCAGTTAAAAATGCCTTGAAAGTTTCTCTTGTAAATCATGATTCTAGTATAGGAAAAGCTGAGGAACCCTTAATATATTCCTCAAAAGTCTCTGGCATGTTGTGTGATAGGCTTCCTATATCAAGTTCAGAAACAACTGCAAATAAAAATCATGAGATGAGGGATCAAAACTTGACAGAGATGCCTAAAAAACCTGGCTCAGTTGTGGAAAGTTCAGTTCAAAAACAGAACTGCTTGAATAAAAACCGATCACTCGATCAAAGCAATAGTAAAGCAGAAGAAACAATGAACGAAATGCAAAAGAAATCTAGCTGGGATGGAAAACATCTTATAACGTTATGTAATAAGTGTAATGTATACTTTTTACATAAGAAAAGTTGGGTAAGCCATAAATTTCAGTGTAAACTGCCCAAAAATTCTTGCATGGTTTGTAGGAGAGTATTCAGTTCCATTTACAGCTTGAACCAACACAAAACAGCCACAAGACATACCTGCAACATCAGGACTATGCATCGTGTATCTCAGGACAAACTGGAGGATTTAATTGGCAGAGGGAAAATATACAGTAGTGATGTTAAAAACTGCAACTTTGATTCTTCAGTAATGATGAATGCAGGTAGTTCATCTGAAAGCAAAAGTTTGAAAACCAAAAGCTGCACAATAGAGGCAAAGCATGTTGAGGAAGATGAAAATGATCCACAAGATGCCCTTGAAGATATGGTAGTGGTGGATCAATATATAAACTTTAATCTGGTCGATACTGAAAGCAATGATAAAGGCCCTTTTTTGCACCCATTAAGAGAAGAACTTGGGGTAACTAGTAATTGTGCTAACAAAAATCCTAAAAGTAAATTACAACAAGAGATTTCCTCTGGTAAACCATCACAGCCAGAGGTTTCCTCTGGAAAGCCATCACAAGAGGCTTCCTCTGGTAAACCTTCACAGCAAGAGGTTTCCTCTGGTAAGCCATCACAACAGGAGGCTCCCTCTGGTAAACTACCACAACAGAGGGTTCCCTCTGATAAACCACCACCACGAGAAGTTCCCTCGGATAAATTGCCACCAGAAGTTCCCTCGGCTACACTGCCACAACGAGAGGTTCCCTCGGCTACACTGCCACAACGAGAGGTTCCCTCGGATACACTGCCACAACGAGAGGTTCCCTCGGATAAACTGCCACAACGAAAGGTTCCCTCAGATAAACTGCCACAACGAGAGGTTCCCTTGGATAAACTGCCACAACGAGAGGTTCCCTCGGATAAACCACCTCAACGAGAGGTTCCCTCGGATAAACCACCTCAACGAGAGGTTCCCTCGGATAAACTGCCACAACGAGAGGTTCCCTTGGATAAACTGCCACAACGAGAGGTTCCCTCGGATAAACCACCTCAACAAGAGGTTCCCTCGGGTAAACCACCACCACAAGAGGTTCCCTCGGGTAAACCACCTCAACAAGAGGTTCCCTCGGGTAAACCACCACCACAAGAGGTTCCCTCAGGTAAACCACCACAAGAAGAGGGGGCCTTCAGTAAACTAGTACATAAAATAAATAATACATGTAACCAAGTACAACGGTTCCTCAGGAAAACTAGTGCAAGAAGAGGGTGCTACTATAAAACCTGCAGTAGAAAAGGGTATTGCTAGTAAGCTGGTACAAGATCAGTATAATAATAATAATAGTTTACTAGTGATACTAGAACAGGATACCCACAATGAACTAATACAAAATGATACTGCAAATAAACTAGTAAAAGAAAAGTGTGTTATCAGGAAACTAGTAAATGAACAAATCACTACCAGTAAACCAGAACAAGAAACATGTTCTCTCAATAAACCAATAAAAAATGACACTAGCAGTGCACCAGCAGTAGAGAAGAGCACTAGCAGTAAGCCAGCACTTGAGAACACCACTAGCAGTACACCAGCACTAGAGAAGAACACTAGCAGTACACCAGTACTAGGGAAGAACACTAGCAGTACACCAGTACTAGGGAAGAACACTAGCAGTACACCAGTACTAGGGAAGAACACTAGTAGTACACCAGTACTAGAGAAGAGCACTAGCAGTAAGCCAGCAAAAGAGAAAAACACTAGCAATAAGTCAGCACATAAAAACACTAGTTGTAAATCAACACAAGAGAAGACTGCTAGCAGTAATCCAGCAAAAGAGAACTACACTATCAATAAACCAGCAAAAGAGAACTACACTATCAATAAACCAGCAAAAGAGAAGAACACTAGCAGTAAGTCAGCGAAAGATAAGAACACTATCAATAAACCAGCACATGAGAAGAACACTAGTGGTAAACCAGCATATGAAAAAAATATTAGCAGTGAGCCAACAAAAGAGAAGAATACTAGTACTAAGCCAATGCAGGAAAAGAACACTAACAATAAGCCAGTGCAAGAGAAGAACACTAGCAGTAAGCCAATGAAAGACAAAAGCACTAGCGGTAAACCATCAAAAGAAAAGAACACTAGCAGTAAGCCAGCAACAGAAAAGAACACTAGCAATAAGCCATCAACGGAAAAGAACGCTATCAGTAAGCCATCAACAGAAAAGAACGCTATCAGTAAGCCATCAACAGAAAAGAACGCTATCAGTAAGCCATCAACAGAAAAGAACGCTATCAGTAAGCCATCAACAGAAAAGAACACTAGCAATAAGCTATCAACAGAAAGGAACACTAGTAGTAAGCCATCGACAGAAAAGAACACTAGCGGTAAGCTATCAACAGAAATGAACACTAGCAATAAGCCAACAAAAGAAAAGAACATTAGCAGTAAGCTAACAAAAGAAAAGAACACTAGCAATAAGCCATCAACAGAAAAGAACACTAGCAATAAGCCATCAACAGAAAAGAACACTAGCAATAAGCCAGCAAAGGAAAAGAACACTAGCAGTAAGCCAGTAAAAGAGAACAATACTAGTACTAAGCCAACACAGGAAAAGAACACTTGCAGTAAGGCATCAAAAGAAAAGAACACTAGCAGCAAGCCAGCGCAAGAGAAGAATACTAGTACTAAGCCAACACAGGAAAAGAACTCTAGCAGTATGCCAGCACAAGAGAAGAACACTAGCAGTAAGCCATCTAAAGAAAAGAATGCTAGTAGTAAGCCAATACAAGAGAACAACACTAGCAGTAGGCCAATGAAAGACAAGAACACTAGCAGTAAACCATCAAAAGAAAAGAACACTAGCAGTAAGCCATCAAAAGAGAAGAACACTAGCAGTAAGCCATCAAAAGAGAAGAACATTAGCAGTAAGCCATTAAAAGAAAAGATTGCTAGCAGTATGCCAGCACAAGAGAACAACACTAGCAGTCAGCCAATGGAAAACAAGAACACCAGCAGTAAGCCAATGAAAGACAAGAACATTAGCAGTAAGCCAGCAAAAGAGATGAACATTAGCAGGAAGCCAGCACAAGAGAACAACAATAGCAGTAAGTTAGCAAAAGACAATACTGTTTCCATTGCCAGTGAACCAAGTGTTGAAATATTTTCTAACTGTAAGTTAAAAGATGAAGGTACTACTATTATTTCAGACCACTGTAGAGTTGAATATAATAAAGTGTTACCAGACCAAAGTGCCACTAGTAAACTGGTGCCAGACGAAAGTGCCACTAGTAAACTGGTGCCAGGCCAAAGTGCCACTAGTAAACTGGTACAAGACCAAAGTGCCACTAGTAAACTGGTGCCAGACCAAAGTGCCACTTGTAAACTGGTACCAGACCAAAGTGCCATTAGTAAACTGGTGCCAGACCAAAGTGCCATTTGTAAACTGGTACCAGACCAAAGTGCCACTTGTAAACTGGTACCAGACCAAAGTGCCACTAGTAAATTGGTGCCAGACCAAAGTGCCTCCAGTAAACTGGTGCCAGACCACAGTGCCACCAATAAATTAGAAGGCATAAGCATCACTAGTAGATTGGTTCAAGAAAAGGGTACTGCATTTGAATCAGAAAAAGACAAATTTATTAACACTAATTCCCAAACTGAAACCAATGTCCAGAAGAATATTAAATGCCAAATGCATGTTTTGTCCCAAAATGAGTGTGACAAAGATATTAGACAGAATTTGATGTATGTACATAGACAAAAGGTAAACAGTAAAGCAAAGGGAAGTTCTGTAACTAAGAGAGATGATGTAACTTTACCAGAAGAGTTCACTTTGGCCCTGAGTAATAGCAGTTGTAGGACAGAGGATGCCTCTTGTGATAAAGACTTGAAGAATATGGCAGGTTATTCTAGTGATAATAATATACCTGCTAGTGATATAAAAGCAAATGAATTGCCAACAGATTCTTTTAAAACAGATTTACTAATGAAAAGAGGACTAAAGAGAAAAAAATCATTCGAACGTCCAATGCCAAAATCAAGAAAATTGGCTTTGCAGCATAAAGAGCTGATAAATGCACAAAAGTCTCTTAGTAACCGTAGGAGTGTACGGCTGGAGAAGTTAACAGATTATTGTCCTGGTTGTTCGGAATTAATAGATGTTACAACAGCTATATTGAATACACTGACATATGAATTGACATTCTGGTGTAATAAATGTGCCTGGGATATAAGGTTTCTTGGTATTGTAGGACCTGATTAACAGTAAGACATGCATTAGTGTGTGTTTTGTAAACTCTGGCCTTGTTCAGATAGCCCATTGTATTTTGCAACTTTTGCATCTGATGTGTACCTGAAGGCAATATTATTAGGCTGTTCAAGAATTTCAAGATTGATTGTTTTTATTCTTTCAAAGCCATTATGATGAACAGAAGTACAGTACTGATAAATAGCTATCTTGAATTTCAAATCCTCCAATATTTATCATGTTTTATTTTCAAGCATCATTATTTCATTTCTGTATATTTTTTTAGCTTTAATGAAAATGTCTTGATGTTGCTGTTACGTTTTAAATATATTTTGTATATAATATGTTATAAAGATTTCTCATGTACAGCGTGAAAAATACAAGTTTCACATTATGTTGACTTAATCCTTACAAGATTGCAGGATAAAATATATTTGTATGGGGTACACTTTGTGACCAGAAGGCAAGTGGCTTGTTTGAGGTAATGCTTTGCTCATGTGATCACCTATCCCTTACTGATCTTAATCTGTCAGGCTATTGATTTATATATTTTTCTTTTTAATTTGTTGATGAAAATTATGTTTTTCATTCTTAGTCCCTTGTATCATTAAATTAGTTGCATTCATTGCCATTACCATTGTTGCAATTGGTTAATTATTTGTCTGTTTCTGTAATGTATACAGTAAATAATATGAGCAAATCAGGCTCACTTCTAGTAATTTGTCATATTTTGTTAATGTTTCCTGAAACATTTAATGAACTTTTATATTCTGAGTGACTTTCATTGCTCAAGCTATGAATGGCATTTGCATAAATGTACTGAATGTTTTACTTTTTGTCAGAGTTTCACCAGATGACAAAGACCGGTGAAATTGATCTGCCTCAACTTTATTACCATCTTCCAAAACAAGATTTTCCTTTGTTTACGAGTTTCGTTATTTAGAATTATATATTTTTTATTACATGCGTTAAAAATGTTATGTCAAATTTTATAGTTTGCATTTAGTGAGTGTTGGTGCACACCAAGCTGGGAGAAGTGAGTGTTGGTGTAAACCAAGCTTGGAGAAGTGAGTGTTGGTGCACACCAAGCTTGGAGAAGTGAGTGTTGGTGAACACCAAGCTTGGAGAAGTGAGTGTTGGTGTACACCAAGCTTGGAGAAGTGAGTGTTGGTGCACACCAAGCTTGGAGAAGTGAGTGTTGGTGTACACCAAGCTTGGAGAAGCGAGTGTTGGTGCACACCAAGCTTGGAGAAGTGAGTGTTGGTGCACACCAAGCTTGGAGAAGTGAGTGTTGGTGAACACCAAGCTTGGAGAAGTGAGTGTTGGTGCACACCAAGCTGGGAGAAGTGAGTGTTGGTGCACACCAAGCTGGGAGAAGTGAGTGTTGGTGAACACCAAGCTGGGAGAAGTGAGTGTTGGTGAACACCAAGCTTGGAGAAGTGAGTGTTGGTGAACACCAAGCTGGGAGAAGTGAGTGTTGGTGCACACCAAGCTTGGAGAAGTGAGTGTTGGTGCACACCAAGCTTGGAGAAGTGAGTGTTGGTGCACACCAAGCTTGGAGAAGTGAGTGTTGGTGCACACCAAGCTGGGAGAAGTGAGTGTTGGTGAACACCAAGCTTGGAGAAGTGAGTGTTGGTGTACACCAAGCTTGGAGAAATTGAAATTGAAATAAGTTTTTTGAGGTAAAGTACACACAAAGGGATGAGGTAGCTCAAGCTATTCTCACCCTGTTCAGTACATCGTGTTAATACATACATATAAACACATCACAAACAATAAACATATTGCCAAACATCCTGAGAGATAAACATCTACATTTCCTAAGCTTGGAGAAGTGAGTAAATGTTTTGCATCTTAAACAATCTGGCCAATTTTGAAGTTTTTTTAATTCCTATTTTATTGTACAGTACATCATTACTATTTTTGAGTTACAGACTTGATTTCTAGTATTATTAATTTTAGTATTCAAATCATCTTGTACAGTTCATCATTTCTTATGCTGCAAAAGATTTAAGACAAATATGTACAGTATTTGAGTTAATTATAATTAATATTAAGGCCAAGAAGCTATGTATACTACAATCACTTTCACTGATGTAAGTCAAGATAATAAAATTACACATTGGTTTTTCATAAAGTGTATTTTTCTTGTAATCCATATTTGCTCTTGAATTGCAATGCAAAGACTGTCCTTAACACAATTAAATTATTAAGTAACAAATTACATCATTTTTATAAAGTAAAGGATTGTTGAAGATCTGTATTTTGTTATTTGCTGAAATATTAATTGCATTGTGATGCGATTCTATATTTATGATCCACTTTTAAAATTTTGTTCAGTGTTTAATTTCCTGCACTGTGCAGTCAATTTACATGATAACCAGCTGGTGCATGTGGTTTACACAATAGTCAGCTGGTGCACAAGATTTATGTGACAACCAACTGGTGCTCAAGATTTACACAACAACCAGCTGGTTCGGTGCTGGCAGACCCACTACTGTTTGCATTCAGCATTGATACTGCCTTGGCAGTTTGAGAAGCTATCTCATGCATAGTTTCACTTCCAGCCTAGTCATGTGCCACCTGAGCCCTCCAGGTCTCTTAACCGTTTCTTCAACTTGTTTTTTCCTCAGTTTACAGTTTCTTTTTTGGTCTGTGGTGCCTTTTTTAATGCAGTTTTCCTATTGGTGCTCGCCTCTGGTTATAGGGTTGGTGTCTTCATGCTCTTCGGAGGTGTAATTTTTGTTCTTTTGGCCTTGATTTTTCTCCTCCCACACCATGTTGCTACTGGTGTTAGGGACCAGTATGACTGGTCCCTGGAAATGACTGCCATGATGATACTGTATTAAACATGTCATCGAAGCCCAAGGCCATTCTGTCCTCCAGGTGGACACGTTCACTCGACCCCCTCGAGGTCGTCGCCGTCAGCCCCTTAGAGTTGTTAAAATCACCTCTCCTCTCTCATACTGTCTGAACTCGATTATAGTTGCCCTACTTACTCTTCTGCTTCTCCTTCTACTATCTGCCATCTTGATCCTTTGTACCATACTGGGTTGCGCCTCAGCTCTGGTGCCTTTCGTTCGAATCTTACCCCTCAGCTTGTACGTTGACACTGGCATCCTGTCTCCAGGACTGCCGAGGTCGCTACTGTCTTCACTACCTTGCGCGGTCTTTACAACACCCTCACTCTCGCCTATGTTGTGCTTTAACTTTTCCCTCTCCTGTAGTTCCTGTTCCCCTTCACCACCTCCCTCTTTCTGTCAGGTTGTCTCGCCTGCAACATTCTCTTTCGGTTAGTATTACTAATATTTCTCCTCGTGTTGTTCTGTCCTTGCCCCTGTGGAGGGTCCTCCTTCCTCAATATTGCAAATCCCTGACCCACATCACTAAGGCTTTTACCCCTCCTACAGTTCTGAAATGCCTTTTCCTTAAACACTTTTCTTCACATTCCCGCTCAGTTTCCATCTTCACCAATGGGTCTAAGTCTGCAGATGATGTAGGCTACTCTGTTGTTTTTCCTGACCACACCTATATGTGTCGCCTGCCTCTGGAGACTAGCATCTTCACGGCAGAACTTTATGCTATTCTCTATGCTCTTTGTCTCATGCTTTCTCACTGTCAATCCTCCCTTGTGGTTGTAGTTGACTCTCGCAGTGCTCTCATTGCTCTGGAGTCCTTTAATCCAGTCCATTCGGTGGTTGTCAAGATTCAACATTGGCTATTTCTTATCTCCAGTAGATTTAAGACAGTTGTTTTGCTGAGTTCCCAGTCATATTGGGGTCTCTTTAAATGAGCTTGCAGATGCTGCTGCTAAGGAAGCTATCCGCCTTGTCCCATCTCCCGTAAAGGTATTCCTTATTCCGACTTTTGCCCAGTTATTCATTCCTCCATCCTTGCCCGTTGGTTGTTGGTCTTCTGTTACTGGTAACAAACTGCGTACTTTTAAGAGTAGGGTGTTCCTGTGTAGCTGTGGCAAGGCTGCATATTGGCCATACGCGCTTAACTCACTGACACTTAATGGAGTGCAGCCCTGCTCCTTATTGTCCTAACTATATTGTCCCACTTACAGTTGTGCATATCCTTGTTGAATGTCCTGACTTCCAGGACAAGCATGTCTTACTTTCCGACTGCCCCCCCCCCCCCCCCCGCGGTCACTTATCCTTCGATGGAATTCTTGGTGAATCGAATACTTTTAATATCATTTGCCTTATGTGTTTCTGTTCTCATATTGGCATCCTCAGTGATATTTAGCACCCTCTGATTATTCTGCACATTTGATGGTGCTACATAGCCTTCCCAGCTTGGTGTCTTCTTTTGATAATTACTTACTTCCCAACTTGAAACCCTCTTTTGATAATTATTTATTTTCTGGTGAGTCCTTCGATTGCTCATGGTTCCTACTCATTTCTATATTTTGTGTTGTTTAAGGGTTGTTGCATGGACAGGGTATAAATGAAAGTGTAGTTACAGGATAAGAGTGATGCTCGTAGTGTTCCATCGTTCCAGTACTGTCATGTGACTGAAACTACTGACAGTTTTGGCCTCCACCACCACCTCACCTAGCTTCTTCCAACCCATCTATCACTCTCTTTGGAAAAGTGAACTTTTTTTCCTTTTCCCCAGCTTTATTTCCTTAGTTTTTTACCTGTGTCCTCTTGTTCTTGAAGTTGCAGTTTTCAAAAGTTATTGTAAATTTTGTAGATTACTGTTACTATTTTGTACTTTAGGATCATATCACCTCTTTTTCTTCTAGGTTGTAGCTTTTCTATATTTAACACCTAACTTTTCCTTGTAGCTTTTGTTTTTAGTTTAGAAGTTCTAGAAAAGTTCTAGAAGCCATTTAGTTGCATGTCTTTGCACCTTTTCCAATTTATTGATGTGCTGCTTGAGATATAGAAACCATACAACTGTGTCATGTTCCATTTTTGGTCTTACAAAGGTCATAAGCAATTTCTTCAATATTTCACAATCCATGTACAGTACAGTGTAAAGTTGGTAATTACCTAGGTGTAGGTGTTGTAAGTAATTGACAAGTTAGGAGTATTAGCTAGTGAATCAAGCACTACAACACTTAACAAATGATGGTTGGAAGGAATGGTAGTACATGTGAGTAATCAAACTGTGGGCACACAGTGAGGTAAGGTCAAAGAGATTAAGACAGTCTTAGCCTGCCCAAAACAATGTTACAGCCAAGAGGTCACAAAGGGTAATCAAAAGTTCTTGGAAACAAGGAGAATTATATTTAATCTGATTATACCCTTTTTGAGATGCTGGGTATTTTGGTGAAGATGTCTTGTGGAAGCGGCGGTTCTGTTAAGTACTCTGTATCTGCCTGTGGCAGCGATGAGGAGAAACCAACCAAATCTTGGGACCCGCTGTGATCTTGTTGACCAGAGTCGAGTCTACAGTGTGCGAGTATTGCATGGGAGACTAACTGGGTGTGGAGTGTTGTAGTGATGATTCAGAGTTGAAGTTAAGGTTATGAGTTGTAGATCCAGTGCATTTGCTGGCAAGAGTAGCCAGTTTAACAAAGTTGAGTATATTATATTCTTAGAACTTTCGTCCGAGCATGGCGCAATGCTGCGTCATCAGTTTACTGTCGGTAGTCTCGGGGATGACGCAATGCTGCGTCGTCCACTAAAATAATCTCCAAAAATCAGGTTTTTATCCGATTTTTTGGGGACTGGTTATAAAATGCGCACCTATGTCTTCCCTACACGCCTATGTCATGTTCAACACACAACACTGAGGTGGTAAGTACAAAAAATTGTATTATTTTGTATATTTTTTTTTTCATACTTTCGTGTATTGTACTGGCAATATTGTTCTTCAATTGGCCCTTATATGCACATATCCATCTAAAGCATTCTATTAGGAACAATTTCATACCTAAATGAGTGCTGTAACACAAAAATTGAGATTAGCAACAAGTAATAATACTAAACATTTGTGGGCAGGAATTGGGAGTGTAGCCGAAAGGCGTCTGGGAGCTCACTCGCGGCTAACGCGTGGCCCGTCTTCAACTCGTCGGCAGTTGGAACGTGACCAGGTTTTTTATTTTATATCCTAATATTCCTCTAGAGAATTCTATTGCGAACCCATTGATACCAAAATGAAAGACCTAGGACGAAAATTGAGGTCACCTTATGTGATACGAAGGTGAAGGTGTGAAAAGAGTAATTACCTAAGTGTAGTTACAGGATGAGAGCTACGCTCGTGGTGTCCCGTCTTCCCAGCACTCTTTGTCATATAACGCTTTGAAACTACTGACGGTCTTGGCCTCCACCACCTTCTCCCCTAACTTGTTCCAACCATCTACCACTCTGTTTGCGTGAACACATTTTATCGCTTTTGCGCGCTCCTGGGTAACTCGTTCGCAATTTCTCTGTTTGCTGCGGGTAATTATCCGGGCTTTTGGAGTTTATATGCATTTAGTGCTGTAGAGAATTCTATTGCGAACACAATGATACCAAATTTAATCTCATAGGACGAGAATTGAGGTGACAAAGTTGAAGAGAGTATACACTTTTCAGAATTACCGCGCGCTCCTGTGAAACGCTGGGACCCACATCGCATAGTTGAGGTGTGGCGCGCTGGGTGCGTGAAAGTGTTAATTATGGTCAATATTTTGTATAATTAAATTAGAAAACCTGACGGCCTTTAATCACCTCCATATGTTCTCATGTAAGTTCCAGTCCAAACCTATTGGTATACCTCAGAGGTCTGGAATTCTTATTGTGTCTGGTTCTGTGAAAATTTCATTTTGCACAAACACTTTGGAACTGTTCATTTAATGTTTCGCACATTTCCTTTTCATATTCCATGAATCTGTTTCCTATTTTCAACATCTAAATATTATCCTTTACCTGGAATTTGCTTTTAATGAATTTATAGCAAATGCAAATGACCTGCTATGGATGTGCGACAGGTTTGCCTTAAACCAGCAAATAGTAGAGCCAACTAGGAAGGAGAACATGCTGGACCCCATTTTCACCAAAAATGATGAATTGATCAAGAACATAATGATTACAAATACCTGTTACTCAGATCACAACATAATTGAAGTTCTGACAAGCATGGGGAATAGACCTTCAAAACCAGTCCCAGTTCCGGTGGAGGAGAATTCAGCAAATTCAACTTCAATAATAAACAGATAAACTGGAAGCAAATAAACCAAGACTTCATAGAAATAAACTGGGAAGAACAGCTAGAAAATGCAAACCTGAACCAATGCCTGGAAAAAATAAGATCAGTAGCACTAGAAATATGTTCAAACCACATACCCCTAAGAAAAAAAAAGGCAGATTGGAACGGAACGTCGTTCCCTCTAAAGCCGAAGAAAACGAATCGCGGAACAACTTGAGAGTTGCACCGTATCTCTAGAACAGTGAAGAAGGTTAGGTAGAGAAATAGAAATAATTGAACTCGAGCTACAAGAATCATACAAAACCCAGAAGAGGCAAAGAGAGCAAAAGGCCATCAGTGAAATAGAGAGAAATTCAAAATATTTTTTCTCCTATGCAAAATCAAGATCAAAAACCACATCTAGTATCGGACCCCTGCGAAAGGGAGAAGGAACTTTAACCGATGACAACAAAGAAATGAGCGAGTTACTGAAGAAGCAGTACGAATGTTTTCAGGTAGCCACTAAATACACTAAAGATTGATAACCCCAAATGAATTTTTCATGGATATGATACCAACATCAAATCATACATCAGATGTCACCCTATCCTCACAGGATTTTGAAGAAGCAATAAACAGTATGCCTATGCACTCTGCATCAGGCCCTGATTCTTGGAACTCCATATTCATCAAGAACTGTAAAAAATCACTATCGCAGGCCCTTCCCACTCTTTGGAGACAAAGCCTAGATACTGGCATTATTCCTGACATACTAAAAACAGCAGAGATAGCACCACTCCATAAGGGAGGAAATAAGGCAGAGGCAAAAAATTACAGACCGATAGCACTAACATTGCACATCATAAAAATCTTTGAGAGAGTGCTAAGAAGTAGCACTGGGGGTACCATCACCACCTCTCTCCTTCTCAATTTGGTTTTCGCAAACCGTTGTTGATGTCCTTTTTGACCTGGAAAAGGCTTATATCACTACCTGGAGATACCATATTCTCTCCCAACTTCGTTCTTTTGGTCTTCGTGGTAATTCCCTCTCTTCCTCCAAAGCTTCCTATTGAGTCAGGCTTGGTACCACTCTCTGCCTCTTTTCGGCAATACAAAGGTGTACCCCAAGGTAGTGTTCTGAGCACTACTCTTTTTCTAGTTGCCCTCAATGGTCTTCTTTCCTACCTTCCTTCTGGCATCTTCTCCGCTCTTTATGTCGGCGATCTTACTCTTTTCTGTCGAGGTGATGATTCGCCTCTCCTTCAACGGCGGCTTCAACTTGCGATTGATGCTGTGTCGTCTTGGGCCACCAATCATGGCTTTCAAGTTTTCTGCAACTAAGAATTGTGCTATGACACTTACTCGAAAGCATGCCATCCTTCGTCCTTCTTTGTTACTTTATGGTCATCCCCTTGTATATAAAGATTCCGCGAAGCTTTTGGGGTTAATCTTTGACACTCGTTTGGCTTGGTCGCCCCATATCTCTTACCTCCGAGTTGAATGCTCTAAGGACCTTAACCTACTTAAGGTTTTGTCCCATACTTTTTAGGGGAGCGGATAAGCGCATGCTCCTCTATTTGCACTCCTCTCTCGTCCTGTCTAAACTCGATTATGGTTGCCCTGCATACTTTTCTGCTTCTCCTTCTACTCTTGATTCTTTGCATCATACTGGGTTGCACCTCAGCTCTGGTGCCTTTCGTTCAACTCCTACCCACAACTTGTACGCTGGCACTGGCTTCCTATCTCTCCAGGACTGCCATGATCGCTACTGTCTTCGCTATCTTGCACGGTCCTTACAGCATCCTTACTCTCGCCTCTGTCGTACTTTGACTTTTACCCCTTCTGTAGTTCCTGTTCCTCTTCACCACCTTCCTCTTTCTGTCTGTTTGTCTCACAAGATTCTCTTTCGGTTTGTATTACCAATGTTTCTGCTCGTATTGTTCCGTCCTTGCCCCCATGGAGGGTCCCCCTTCCCAAATTTTGTACTTCCCTGACCCGCATCACTAAAGCTTTTATCCCTCCTACAGTTTTGAAACGCCTTTTCCTTGAGCACTTTTCTTCACACTCCCACTCTGTTTCCATCTTCACCGATGGGTCTAAGGCTGCTGATGGTGTGGGCTACTCTGTTGTTTTTCCTGACCACACTTATATGTGGTGCCTTCCTCTAGAGGCTAGCATCTTCAAGGCAGAACTTTATGCTGTTCTCTATGCGCTTCGTCTCCTGCGAGTACAGTAGTGTGTCCCTGTTAACTTCCTCCTACCACCGTAACCGGCGGTGGGAAACTGCTCTGGCTAGGTTACATATTGGCCATACACGTTTAACTCACGGTCACTTATGGAGCGCTGCCCTGCACCTTATTGTCCTAATTGCATTGTTCCTCTTACGGTCATGCATATCCTTGCTGAATGTCCTGACTTCCGGAACAAGCACGTGTCTTGCTTTCCGACTGTCCCTCGCAGTCAATTGTCCCCTGATAGGATTCTTGGTGAATGGTGATGCTTTTGATATTGTTTGCCTTTTGCATTTCTCTTCTTGTATTATCATCCTTGGTGATATTTAGCGCTCTCTGATTACTCTGCACATCTGGTGGTGCTACATAGCCTTCCCGGTTTGGTGCCTTCCTTTGATAATTACTTACTCATCAATGTCCACAAAAAATGTTTTTTTTTTAGGAGAATTTTTTTTTAAGATTTTAGTCTTTTTCTCCTTTGTTTATTATTTGATTTTGTTGTAACCTTTACATCCTAGAGAGTACATATGTTTCCATAACTATGTGAAGATAGAATGATATTGGTCAACAAATAAATCGGTCAAAACTCACAAATCTTGGGACTTTTTTTTTTCTTTTTTTTAATGATTTTTTTGGGGGGGAGCCTCGTCGGCTCCCAGGAGCTTACTAGCCTGATATGCTAATGTCAGACTTTGGCATCAGTCATGTGTATGGAGTTCTGTGGGCTTACCAGGGACCACGAGCCAGAACCTGCCCCCCCCCCCCCCACAGAGAGGCATGGGGGAAGCAATGGCCTATAGAAACCCCCATGTGGTTGGAAGCATTATATGACTGCCATCTGGGTCTGGTACCCAGAAAGGTAAGCATCCCAAAATAAACCCCTATTCTGGTGAAAATATTGCTACCAAAAGCCGAACAAGTGGATAGAACTCCCCCAAAAGAAATGAGCATGACGTCACGCGTCGCCGCGCCGCTGTCTGTGCAGCTCTCCCCCACTCCAAGGAGGGGGAAGGGGGAGCCCCAGACCCCCCACGCCAGCTATCCACCCGTCAGTTATAAGGTTGATGCTAGAGGCAACGGTCGTGTGCTCCAGCTCCGGTGGTTGTTTCAGCACTGTAATTAGTGTTTGTGTGGTGACTGTCTGCTAGGTGGTGTATGTGCCTGGAGTGATTATCCAGTACTCGGGCTGCATGCGCCTAGGGTTTCCTTCCCTAGGTGCCCTGTAAGTGCTGCCCTTGGGGCTTGGGGTTACCTTTCACAAGTTTCTTGGGTTCTGCCTCTGCTAGGCCATTTACTGCTTTGTTATCGGTCACCCTTTGTGTGCTAGGGTGTTCTGTCTCCCTTGTTCACCTTAGGATGAGGGGCAGTTTTATGCTGGTAGGGGTGCGGGGTACTGCGCAGCTTGTTTTCACCAATCATAGCGGCCAGCTCTGTTCTGCCAGGGCACGCTGTCCTCTTGTGGGGTTTTCTTTTTCTTTTTGTCTGCCTGGTGGGGGGGGGAGGGGTCTGCTTTGGTTCTTGCCCCCCTGTGTACTGAGTATTCTTCCTTCTTCCGGTGGTTTCCCCTGCTAGGTCCCTGTGAGTGTACACATCCCGGGGGTTCAGTTCTTAGAAGGTTGTTTGGTATACTTGGGCGCCGGTTAGCATTACCCTGCCTGAGATAACCTGGGCGTGAGTTACGTTAAACGCTCAGGACCCTGGGAATCCCCTTGGTGGTGCGTGGATCCGATGGATGTGTCCCCGGAGTCCCCCCTCGCTTTGTGCAAGTTCAAGGGTTGCTCGGTCCCCTTGGCTCAGGGTGACCCTCATGGTTTTTGCCTCCGTCTGCTGCCTGTGGGGTCAGTGGCACCTTTGACCCGGAGTCCTGCAAGTTTCGTTGCTTGTTTGTGACGCTGTTCAACCCTGGTTGAACAGGGTCCTGGCTACTCGTTCCCTTGTAAACGTTACAGGGCCTAGTTGGGCCTGTGTCACTTTGGGTCGACGGTTGCAGCCAGTTGTCTCGACTTCGAGTTGAGGAGTGAGCAGCGACCGCTTTCTGGGTAAGTCCCTGTTGTTTTCCTCTGGGTAGTTCACTCCGGGAAACTGACGGGGCTAACCCCAGAAAACCAGCATTGAATGTAATGAAACGCCATTTTCTGGGTGTGACCCGGAGGCTCCCTGGCATTCCTCTCGCCCTCCAGTCGGTGGTTTTTCGCGTGTTTTGACATCCAGCCTCAACTGATGGGTGGATAGCTGGTGTGGGGGGTCTGGGGCCCTTCCCCCTCCCAGGGAGGGGGGAGCTGCACAGACAGTGATGCAGCGATGTGTGACGTCATGCTCGTTTCTTTTAGGGAAGTTCTATCCACTTGTTCAGCTTTTGGTAGCAATATTGTCACCAGAACAGGGGTTTATTTTGGGATGCTTACCTTTCTGGGTGCCAGACCCGGTCGATGGCAGACATTGAATACTTCCAACCACACAGGGGTTTCTATAGGCCATTGCTCCCCATGCCTCTCTGTGGGGGGCCAGGTTCTAGCTCGTGGTCCCCGGTAGGCCCACAGAAATCCATACACACGACTGATGCCAAAGTCTGTCATTAGCATATCAGCCTAGTAAGCTCCGGGGAGCCTCCGAGGTCACACCAAGGAAATGGCGTTTCATTATATTCAATGCTGTTTTTTTATCTGATTTTAAACTCTCTATTTTTTTTAACTCTCTATTGTCTCTTTAAGTTGTTTTGATATACCCTAAATATATCTCCTAAATCATTATAATAATTATCCTTAAATTTTGTGTGTTTTTTGGGGGGTTATTTTTTCTTGACTTTATTTCAACACATATTGACCTACAACTTTCATATACAGTATTCAAGTACGAATGCCAAACAATGTTCATTAAAACATACAATTAAATTAACGAATTAAAACTACCTTTATTCATTGCTGATAACTTCAACTTCAATTATGTGGCTTTTAAAATTTCGGTTTTTGACCGATTCTCACTATTTTAACATATTGTGTGCTCAGCTGTCTGTTCTACAATTCCTTCAGAATGGATTTTTCATAAACATACATTTGGAGTTATAATTTTTTTTGTCTAATTTTGCCACATATTTCAAATGCCCTATTGACAATTTTTTTTTTACAGTAAACTATACTGAAAACCTATATTCTAATTTGACAAAAATGAAGATCATATGCAAATTTTAAAATTAATTTGATTCTCTTGTTTTTCAAGTTACGCTGTGTTCATTTAGACAAAGTTGGAGCATTTGCCTAGTTGATTACGCACAGAAAATTGGAAAGTGTTTGTGCAAGTTATAAAAACTTATGTTAAATTATGTTATGTCAAATCATATATGTATGTATTGCACGGTTTAACCCTTAAACTGCGCATGGCGTATATATACGCCCTGAGTAACATGTCCGACGGTGCGCATGGCGTATATATACGCCATAGGGTGCCATTCCCGATTCAAATGGCCCGCGGCTACACAGGGTTCACAGTAGCTTCCTCAGGGCTCTTGTAAACAGACGCCATTTAAAAAAAAAATCGTGGGCAATATTCTCAGGTGTGAGAGGCACAGTACTGTTGGAGCAACCAAGGCTGGCGCACGCAGCATGAGCGATCAGCATTGCTGTTCAGCTTGTGACCACAGCATCACCGAAAAATGTCAAAATAAATATATAACTGTTATTATTTAGTGATGACAATATTACAGATGACCCGTGACTGTGATATAAATAACCAGGGTTGTGATAATAGCAGGATTGTTGTAATAATTAGCGCTGTGGGAGGAGTGATGCTGAGAGACTGAGGGAGACAGCATCGTTTACTGACTGTGTGGCCACCTGTTATTGTTTACATTCACCATACCAGCTCAGTGGTTCTCTATGGTGAACACAAATGTAGATACTTATATATAATGTGTGTATTAGTGTAATAACAGCAAAAGGATTATGCTGGGAGGAGCCATTTGGGTGACGGAGGTGACGTCGTCTGCACGATTTGTCAAGCTGTTTAGAGGGTGGCCACTATGCTCTTTGGGCGCACTACAAGCTTAGGTGTACAGTTACAGTGCATAAAACATGTAGATATTTATATATAATATGTGTATATAGGGTAATAACACTGAAAACAGTATTGTTGGGGGAGAAAGTTTAGTGCGTGTGACCTTGAATGAGTGAGGGAGCCGCCAGCCGCCAGCTGTGTATACCGACGACTCTTAGTGCCTGAACTAACTATATCAGCTTAGCTGTACAGTTGTGGTGAACAAAATATATACATACTTATATATAACGTCTGTATATAGTGTAATAACACCACAAATGGTATTGTTGGGGGAGAAAGTTTAGTGCGTGTGTTGAGGGAGTGGCAGCGAGTGGCTGGCTGGTGTGTGGCGGTAACTCTTCGTTGCTTTTCGACTCTCAATACCAACTTAGTGGTTCGTTATGGTGACCAAAATATGCAGACACTTATATATAACCTGTGTATAGAGTGTAATAGCAGCAAAACTATTTGTTTATTGTTTTATGAACATAATAATTGAATTACTAATATGCACACCATACGTTTGAGTATAGCGATTATTCACCACTTTTATTATATAAATATATTACAATACACACTATTGAATAATATTACTGCAAAAAACTAAGAAAAAATCAATCGGAGACATTGAAACAATTAGGTAATAATATCTTTGTGGCAACTCCCATCAGTCAGCGCGGGTGACGCTGACCGTCCCTGGCGACCGCTCTGTCAACGCCCACTTTTTGCCAGACTTCCTCGGTCAATTGCGCCCAAAATATGTGACCTACGATTTTTTTGCTATTTTTCCCGTGCTCAGGGGACACAAATTAACATGTTTAGAAGACGAAAAAAAATTTTGGAATTTTTTTTTTTCTTGCGCACAGGGGTGTAAATGTCCCCAGGACCCCTGAGCAGTGTAAGGGTTAAGGGTTAATGTACTGTATATAAACTTAGTTATTATAAATGGGATCAGGTATTTTAGTATGAGAAGAGTAGAAAAAAGTGTACTATTTAGATTTCTGGTCAACCCATTCTCCTAAACAGTACATCACATTTCGATGTAAGATTTCCTTAAGGCCAAAAACTTGTGTACAGAACATGATAGTGGCTTGTTAAATTGACATGATGTCCTGTTTTCTGTTTGTGGGTCCTTGGGTAGGTTAGGTTCAGGCAGTTTAGTACAACAGTTTAGTTGTGTTGGGAATGCTTGGGAGAAGGGGACTGCTCTGGGGCCAGATTCACAAAGCAGTTACGCAAGTACATATGAACGTTTATATCTTTCCTCAATCTTCGACGGCTTTGGTTACATTTATTAAACCGTTTACAAGCATGAAAACTTCCCAATCAACTGTTGTTATTGTTATAAACAGCCTCCTGGTGCTTCAGAGCTCACTACCTGTTTAATAATTGTAAACAAAGCCGCCAAAGATTGAGAAAAGGAGGACAGGTTCATAAGTGCTCGTGTGACCCTGGTATCTAATCTATTATTTCCATGTTAAGTTAAATTTATTGCATGAATATGCTCTACACAAGGTCCTCCAGGGTTATGAACCTTGCATTTATAGATGGTATTAACTTGAATATATTTGAGATAATGGAAAAAGAGGTAACTTTAGAAAGTTTCTGAACCTCATCTCTTTTCTTCCTATCTAACTTTAAACTTTATTTACACTAAATTTTCCAAGAATGCAACCTGCCCTACACAGAATGTGGTCTTGCTAAACTGGACTTTTGTACTTACAAGTCTGATTTGATCAATATATATATTCTTGATTTCTTTAACGTTTAGTCTGAATACAGTAGAACACTGGAAATATCAAGGGCAGATAAATATATATATATATATTTAAAATTCATTGTTATACAATAGAAATACAAAACATAATTTTGTTATAATAATGTATAATATCATGGCTGGGCCATGGGTATTGACCAAAAGAGAATGACCTGGCTCTCTTAAATGTTAATAGAAAAATTAAACTAATTGCATAGAGTACATGTAAGATTTTATAACCCATTCTGAAGTTAATCTGCTGTTGAAGCACAGATATTATCTGGATGAATGAGATCAGGTGACATACATATACAGTCGAGTTCCCAACAGTGACGATCATGCTGTTGTTGCATCTTGTGTCTTGCCTCTCATTGTTGCAATGTTTCCATCACCATGTTGTCATATATTTCCATGTGTCACCATCATGATGTGCTGTTTTAATGTGACACCATGTTGTGTAGTGTTACTATGTTTTGTCACACAGTTGTGTGACATGTAGCTGTGTGCTGCCATGTTACTGTGTGCTTCACTTCAACATTGTGGTCATGTTATTGTGTGTTGCAAATGTGTCAATTTACTGTGTTGCAACAGTGCAGTACTCGGTTGTACTTGTTGGAGCTGAGCTACAGCTGCTTCTTGTCCATTAATTGATTAGTGTTTGGGTACAAACTTTAGCATATCTACATTTGAAGCTGTGCATGGATCTTACCTCCATCGCTTCACTTCCTGGTGTATTTCAGTTCATTATTCCGAGAAAATTCCAATGTCTGTGCCTCGATTGAGTACTCAATTTGGCTTTATCTGCCCAATCTATTTTCCTGATAGTTTTGTGTGTGAGGGAATCATGTTTCCTTGTTTCTTCTCTCTTTTAGTTCATTTTAGTCTTATAACCCATAACTCACAGCTCTGGAACTAGTCTGGTGGCATACTTGTAAACTACTACTGTATAATTTTTTTTTTTGCTTAGCAGGATGCAGATTCCACACTGATATCGCATATTCCAGAATTGGTCTGATATACAGTATATGGCATATAACGACTTGAACGAATCCCTTTCATATTCCTAAAAGCAGTTATGTTGGCCATCTTTTCGTATGCACCTCATATTTATTTGATGCATGCTTATGGTGACAGATTCAGTGTAATAACAGCCGTTAAGTCTTTCTCTTCCATTCCAAAAGGGGTTTTCTGTCCTATGAAGTCTGGCTTCCTGTTCCCAGTTTCATTACTTTGCACTGCTTCAGTTAAATTCAAATAACCACTTTCTTGGCCATTCTTTCATTTTAACCAGGTCACTGCATAGTTTTTTGCAGTTTTCTTCCTTATCTATCTTTCTAAGAAATTTTTGCATTATCAGTAAATATTGAGAGGAAGGACTCTATTCCCTCTGATAAGTCATTCCCCTAGATTAGGGGATGATTCCTGTGGGATGCTGCTGGTAACATCCTGCCATTATGTGAACTCTTCCCTCACTGTGACTGTCCTGTATGTTGTCACACTGCAGCATGTTGCTGAATTGCTGTGTGTGTGTGTGTGGTCATGTTGCTTTTGTCACATTACTTTGCTGCCATAATCTACGTGCATTTGTCTGCAGGAAACGAGCTTCAGCTTCTGGGCCCCTATTGTTGACTTACTTTACTGGTTCATGTCAGTATATTGCTGTATGTTACCATCACATTGTTATTGTTACATGGGTCGGAGGTACTGTGTCACCATGTTTGTGTTCCCTTCAGATTTGTTCCTTTGTGTTCAGTACAATCCAATGATAAATTAAACAAGGAAATCATTTTTACTTATATAAATCTATGAAGTTCCTGATCAATGTGGTCTGCAATAACCCTGCAAGAAGGAAATAACATACTGTACATAAGACAATTCCACCTGATCTGAAGTATTTTGGGGGTTAAAAAAAAGTTTAATGATAATATAAGTAATGTTATATAGATGACTGAACAGAGTACAAACGGCTGACAGTGAGTAATAGAAATGTCAGCTTGAGAGTAGACTTCATTGAAGATCATCTTTTGTTTCCTCTGGCTTTATCAAAACAAACACATAGATAAGCTAGATGTTTATAGTTAGGCTAAAGCAAGACATGTGAGAGATTATGCATTTAACAATTTATATTTCTGAGCAAGGCTCACTTATTTATGTCACCAGACAGAATGACATTGATTATCTACAGTAAATAATAACAATTACAATCTACCAACAGTGACAACTTCAAATATACACTGTAAACAGAAACTAAGTGTCCATTACCAGAGGACTGCAACAAAAAGCAGAGGACTCCTTCATCAACCTGTCTTCCTACAAAGAACGTTGCTTTTAGCTCGTATGTGTTACATAAGGCCAAAAATTGTCGTACCAGAAAATGGAAGCAGCTTACAAAAGTGACGTACTGTCCCATTTTCTGTTTTGGGTCCTCTGGGTAGGTTAGAAGAGGACACTTTAAATACGGGCTGCTTTCATAGGACAAAATGGAAAACAAGAAGGCTGGAAAAAGACAACAATCCTCATGATGATAGGAACAAAACACCTTGTGGCAAAGAGCATGATATTTGCAAACAGGGCTACCAAAAACCAGAGCCACACATTTGTCAGCTGTGAGAAAAGTGTGCTTACAATGCTTAGGGTAACAAAAGATATTTAAAGACTTGCATTTACAGTGAATGAAAACATTACTGAAATTGCTAAGCAGGTAGACACTGATTTGGAGAAGGAAAATGTTAAGAGTTGTTGGACTCTGTCAGAAAAGTTCTTACATGAAGACATTGAATTGGAGGCAGCAAATATTTCAGATGAGCTAGTTCCAAATGTGGGGTGGTGACATCTCCACCAAAACGATCCATAACCAAGAAAATAGGGGCATTTATGATGATAGACTGTTTAAGGAGCTAGATCTCAATGCTGATAAATCTTTAACATTCACAAATTTAAATGGCCCCACACCCTACCAACAAATTTACAATGTAAAAGAGGATGGTTGTACAAACTAACTAGAAAATTTATCTCCAGTCCTGCTATGAGACTGACCAAAAGCCTACAACTTTTAGAGCAGCCAGTGACACTGAAGATGACCCACCAGTGTTTGCCTCATGTACATCACCTATTGCCTCCTCCAGTAATTAGACCACCTCATTCTTGAAAACTGTGAACTTTGACAAATATGATAATTCTATCATTCAATATCATTCAAAGTAGATAATGCACAGTGCTACTTATATTATTTGTCCCCAAAAACTGGGGTTTGTATGTTGATTTTGGTGGTCTGGAAATAGAGATCCTCCAGCATACATGACTAAGCACTATAGCAAAAATAAATTAGAAAAATGCTTCAAAGTTTTACTACATTCAAAATGCCATATCTGGGGTAACCAGAAATCTTTCGCGGTGATTTTTTTTTTAAACTGTAGCTTAAATTATGTACTTTCATGTTAGCATAGCTAAATTAAGTTGATAGCATTTTTAAATAGAAAATGACGAATACATTTTCCCTAAGATAGCAGTTACGTACCAATTGACAATGTAATAATTTTCATGTATGTTTCAGTTAAAGATGGTAAGAGAGTAAGAAAAGAGAACAAATGTAATACATAAGTAGTAGTCATTCAGTGTAATCTATCAGGCCATTGTAGACATATCTCTGATCTTCATCTTATGTTTAAACACCTCAGATTCATGTTGTACAAGAAAAAGCTGTTGGAGGTATTGCACATTCTGAGTTGGTATATATGTATGAAAAGTCTTTAAGCTTGTCTTGTTTAAGCTTCAGGGAGGTTGGGGGGGGGGGAGTGGTTGAAATACTGTACTTAGAGGAATATGCAATAGAGTTTTTTTCTCCAAGTTTTCTCTTCATACTGTATGTATTGTGTCAATGCAAAATTTCGTTCCAGCTTAAGAACAACACATGAATACTTTTTGTTAACACTTTCCATTTATAAGTTGATGTTCCCTGTACTGGGCTTTTTTGTTTTGTTTTTCAATTTATATTGCAAAATTCAGAACTAGCACTAAATACAACAAACAGCAAACTGAATGTAGACATTATTGATGATGGCATTTTCCTTGTAAGTGTTTTATAAATTGTAACAAATACACTGGACAGCTGCTGATAACAGTTGAGAAAGTGAGGTGAAGGTTTGGGTAAGACCAGACATGCCAGAAATTAAGCATTTTGCCATTTTTATTTTTGTAGTAACAGTTTATTAAGTGGTAATGCAATACTAAATTTGTTGGGGTTGATTGCTGCAAATTCTATACACTTTCTTCCAACATTTTCATCTTTGATTTAGAATTTAACGGCCTTAAAATTTGTGAGGTGAGATTCTTGGTCTGTGCCTATGATGCAAGGACTGTAAAGTGCTATTGATGTGACATGCATACTTACAATCATAAGTCCTTGAACCTAAGCTTCTGGATGTTTTTCCTGTGTATACTTTGTCACAATTACAAGATAAATATATCATGCTATTGTGATTTCATTGTACACTGACTGGCGAAAGGTTGGTAGGAGAACTCGCTACCATCACCTCAATGGACGGGTATACCTCCATCTCGTGAAATTTGTGATGATTCCAGGAAGTAATGTTTCCATAAAACAATGTCCAAGTCTAGAAGAACTTCAGTTATTAGCCCATTATGGTACAGTGGGTAAAGCTCGTTTCTCTTAAGGCCACATGTATGAGATCAATCCCACTCACTGACATTTTGTTTTTTGATATATCACAATATTGTTATTTCATTGTGCAAAATGTACATCATGCTGTGGTAGTGGTGATGTTAGTTCTGCTTCTGACAAGGTTACCAATTGTTGTTGTGGTTTTGTGCATAGCTCATATATTGTCCATGCTTTATTGCAAGTGTTGCTCTACACTGTCTTGGGGGTGAACAAGTCATTATTCTGGGTTTCTTTTGCTGACATTATGTTGGCCTATATTGCTAAAATTCCACACACATTAATTAAATACATAGTGTGTTTAATGTTTAGATATAAATTGCTTATGTATTGGTATTTTGTATATCAAGGAAATGCTGGTCACAAATCCTAAATGCCCCAAGAAAGAACCGAATTACTATGTCTTTTTCATATTAATTATCATGGCCTGATTAACATTTTCTCGAGTACAAAACCAACAAAGTCATTGCCACTGTATCATCAAATATTTATATAACATGGGTTAGGCTTACAAATTAAGATTAACTCTCCAAGGGGAATAACCAAACTAAATGGAAAGGCTCTATGACCCAATAAAAAACAGAAGGTAGTATGGTATGCTCAGCATATCTCCTACCCTTTAGTTTAGAATGTCTAGACAAGCTGTACTCCACTGGGGAGTACAGGGACAACAGGGCAAACCCAGTACAGGGAACTTCAACTTATAAATGGAAAGTGCTAACAAAAAGTATTTATGTGTTGTTCTTAAGCTGGAACTAAATTTTGCTAGATTTCTTATTTAACTTTTAATGATACGATGAAAGAGTGTTTCACAAGAACATCAAACACTGTGTTCGTGTGGAAATGTGAATGTATATTACAGTATTAAACGATGCACTTTCCCAACTACTGTATAACTTAGTTCTTGTAAATTCAACTTTGATTTATTTCATAATATGACTGGATGTGCCTAGGTAAGATATCACATGTAATTACTAAATGCTTAACTCAATGATGGGTAGACAAACATGCTGAACTTGGTTAAACATTTAAAGTGTTGGCATAGTCAGTATAATTAACAAGCAGAGACAAGATCAGCAAGTGTTGGCTATGATAATGCATGTGTCACGCACTTCACCTTTATAGAAGGTGAAGTGCCTTATACAGGATGTATAAGGTTTAAGAATTTCTTTAAAATCTGAAACAGTACTAAATTGATAGTCATTATTTATAATAACACATTCACTTTGCAAGATCTGTTTTGAATAAGGAGTGACTGAAGGCTTTTAAACAAATGTATTTAACTTCAAATGTCACAATTGGAAATTTATTTATCTTATCAAAGAATGCTACAGTAAAATTCAGCAGACAAAAACATTGATCTATGCTTGATGAAGCTCACACCTTTGGTAAGAAGCGCTGTGCCTCTTTATTTTGATTAAGTGTTGCAGGAAGAGAATGCCACTGCTAACAAAGGCCAAGAAGAGGAGTACCAGCAGTGAAAACGTAGCGAGGGTCAATAAACGGCCTGGAGTATCCGAGGCAAAGCTCGAGGTGCGGTATAGCATGAATCCCTGTGACCATGCCACCTCCCTCTTGTTTACCTGAATGGAATAAAATGAATTAGAATATGATAAAATTTTGTCCATTTTGCTAGCTAGTTATATTGATGATGTGTTAGTGTATAATCCTATACGATGCTGTAATAATTTTGTTGTTTACAATACCAAAGTAAATCCTTTACCAAATACCACAAAATTATGAAGAAAAGTATTCCAGTTCATTTGCAGCATATACATGGAATGATAGCTGATGTTCTGTACTAGTTTCACATACACATAAAATGTACAAAAGGTTTTTTGGTGAACAGAGTTGTGAATGGTTAGAATTATTCAATTAAGTGGATGGTGGATGTCAAAACTATCATAAACTTTAACCCTTCAACTGTGCATATTAAGCAGGGGTAGTACTTAGGTGTACAGTTACGGTGCATACAACATGTAGATACTTATATATATAATGTGTGTGTATATAGTGTAATAACACCACAAACAGTGTTGTTGGGGAGAAATTTTAGTGAGCCTGACCTTGAATGAGTGAGGGAGGCAGCTGCCAGTTAACTGTGTGTAGCGACGTCTCTTTAGTGCCTGAACTAACTACTGTATATCAGCTTAGTTGTACAGTTGTGGTGAACAAAATATGTAGATACTTATATATAATTTGTGTATATAGTGTAATAACAGCAAAACTATTTGTTTATTGTTTAATGAACGTAATAATTGAATAACTAATATTAACACCATACTTTTGAGTATTGCGATGATTCACACATTTCATTTTATAAATCTATCACACAACACACTATTGAATAACATTACTGCAAAAAACTAAGAAAAAATCAATTAGACATTGAAATAATTAGGTAATAACATCTTTGTGGCAACTCCCACTTGACATCTTGGGTGACGCTGACCGCCTCTGACGACTGCTCTGTCAACGCCCACATTTTGCAAGACTTCCTCGGCCTATTGCACCCAAAATAAGTCGCCTACGATTTTTTTATTTTTCCCGTGCTCAGGAAACACAAATTAACATTTTTAGAAGACGAAAAAAGTTTTCGATTTTTTTTCTTACGCACAGGGGTTTAAATCTCCTCAGGACCCCTTAGCAGCTTAAGGGTTAAGATATGGGCACCATACAACCGCTACATATTCAATTTTGGTCTCATTTAGGTTGCGAACAATTTATATAATATTTCACCATCCATGTATTTAAATAAAAATTATGAAATTTGGAAAGTGTAGCATAGGCTCCTCGTACTATGTTCTTTATGTGGTCCTCAGGTGACCTTTTTTTTTATCTAAAACCACCCCTTGGTCTTTCTTTATCAGAATTCTTCCACATTCCATAACATGGCATTTATTCACATTAAATTTCATTTGCCAAGTGGTGTGCCATACACTTCTGTCCAGGTATTCTTGAAGAGCATGATAATCATATAAGTTTTGTATCTTCCCTGATATCTAAGGATCATCAGCAAACATGTTCATATAATTCTGTATTCCTTCTGGTGGAATGTTTATGTAGACACTACATTGCCAGTGCAAGAACTGAACCCTGTGGTAACATTTCTCCAGTCTGATACATGCCTCTGATTATTACCCTAATTTTTTTTTTCAAAATTTTTCATCCATATTAGAAGCCTCCCTGTCACTCCAGTATATTCCAGTTTCCAGAACAACCTCTTGGACACAGCTTTGACTTGTTGTAGCGGAGTTCTTTTGCCCTTTATGTATCAAATCTGGCAATGCTAAGACTGACTAAGACTTTGATGCATTAATTACAGTGCCATCCACTCTTAACCTGTAGCATTAGGACAATGTCTCCTTAGAGGCATGGCACCAACTGCGATATCTTGTAAGTATACTGTTACACTGTATACAAGACATCACTTACGCTTGTGCTGCAATTCTGGACCCTCAGGTCCACTTCCAATCCCCAGATACAGAGTCATTTACAGGTCCTTGATCCTGATGCCTTGATCCTAATGCCTGATTCTCCTGCACCTTCATGGCCTGGTATAGTGTTTCCCTTGGTCTCTCTCCCTATGTATACATTCTTCCTTCCTAGCCTTCCCCTGTGTCCTCCTTACATGGTTCTGCCTCTTGATTTCCAGTCTTTCAGCATTTTCATATACACTGTGGATACCTTGGGCCCCTGACCTCATTCTCTGCTTCAGCCCCTCCCTCTGCCATGTCCATTACAGCTGATGTCCACTTCAATTCCAGCAGGCCTCAGCAATCTTTTCTGTTTAACACTTTGGCGTCGTGATAACATTCGCACAGTCATCAAAACAATACACACAGTTCGGGGCATGACATCAACAATTAATTTTCGGTTATTCTTCTTGGTAAACATAAACATTGTTAGTGAAAGAGTTAAACATTGAGCTGTGCGCTCAAAGGTAAGGCCTGGCCTACCTTGCGGTGCCATACAGGTAGCCAGCTGGGCCTGGCAGTATGTTAATACAGTACTTTCGTACCCCGGGGACATTGGCGATGTCCGTCCCTACCGGACAGCACTCTTTGTCATATAACTCTTTGAAGCTACTGACGGTTTTGGCCTCCACCACCTTCTCATTTAACTTGTTCCAACCATCTACCACTCTGTTTGCAAAAGTGAATTTTCTTATATTTCTTCTGCATCTTTGTTTAGTTAGTTTAAATCTATGACCTCTTGTTCTTGAAGTTCCAGGTCTCAGGAAATCTTCCCTATCGATTTTATCAATTCCTGTTTCAATTTTGTACGTAGCGATCATATCACCTCTTTTTCTTCTGTCTTCTAGATTTGGCATATTTAATGCCTCCAACCTCTCCTCGTAGCTCTTACCCTTCAGTTCTGGGAGCCACTTAGTAGCATGTCTTTGCACCTTTTCCAGTTTGTTGATGTGCTGCTTAAGATATGGGCACCACACAACCGCTGCATATTCTAGCTTTGGCCTAACAAAAGTCGTGAACAATTTCTTTAGTATATCGCCATCCATGTATTTAAAAGCAATTCTCTAGTTAGAAAGCGTGGCATAGGCTCCTCGCACAATATTCTTTATGTGGTCCTCAGGTGATAGTTTTCTATCTAGAACCACCCCTAGATCTCTTTCTTTATCAGAATTCTTTAAAGATTTCTCACATAATATATAGGTTGTGTGGGGTCTATGTTCTCCTATTCCACATTCCATAACATGACATTTATTAACATTAAATTCCATTTGCCAAGTGGTGCTCCATATACTTATTTTGTCCAGGTCATCTTGAAGGGCATGACAATCATCTAAGTTTCTTACCTTCATATTATCTTAGCATCATCAGCAAACATGTTCATATAATTCTGTATACCAACTAGTAGATCATTTATATAGACAATAAACATCACTGGTGCAAGAACTGAACCCTGTGGTACTTCACTTGTGACATTTCTCCAGTCCGATACATTGCCTCTAATCACTGCCCTCATTTTCTATCAGAAAATTTTTCATCCATGTTAGAAGCTTACCTGTCACCCCTCCAATATTTTCCAGTTTCCAGAACAACCTCTTATGGGGAACTCTGTTGAAAGTCTTTTTTAGGTCCAGATAGATGCAGTCAACCCAAGTGTGTGTGTTTGTTTTACATGTGTGCGCGGATGGGTGCTCACTCATGGCTAACGCTTGGCTGATTTTTGGGTTTGCTGTGGGTGGCATGCCAGACTTTTTGACCTTGTATGCATATATACCTTTTGAGAATTCTATTGCAAACATTTTGATACCAAACTGGACAATGTACAACAAAAATTGAGGTAAGAAAACTGAAAAAAAGAGTATACACATTTTAGTGTGGCCACACACACTCACGTGAAACACCAGGCCCATCTTGAGGTAGGCTGGGGCACGTGCCGGGAGTGGCAAAGTGTTAAGACACTTGTGGATATTGCAAGGTACACTTAGTCTATTACTCCCTGCTTTGCTGTAGGTCCATCTTTCCTTGGAGTTACCTTGGAGTTTTTCCGGGGCTTAGCGTTCCCGCGGCCTGGTTGTCGACCAGACCTCGGCCTTCAGGCATTACTCTAAAGTAGATCAACTCCTCTTTTTCTCCCAGCTGGGTAAGAAACCCACTGTTCTTGGCCTGCCCTCATTCTTATATTTACTCTCGCCCCCCTATACCAGAGTCGGCCTCCGACCTTTTTCCAGAAATTGCTGATGCCCCTGTATTGTGTTATTCTCACTTAAGTGCAGCTGTACATGACCAACTCTGCTTGTTCAAGTTTTCACAGGTTTGATGGTGGTGGTCCAGAACATGTCTCCTGTTCATGGTAATCTCCTGCAGGTCCCATGTGGTCTGGGATTGGCATGGTCAGAAGAACAGTTCATGTTGCAATGTGTGCTGTAATAATGATTTTCTTCTCTGCTTTAATTCTCTACTTGTTAATCAATATTTTAAGCAATATGGAACTGGCAAGTACACAAGCAGTTCTTTCTGGCTGCTATACTGTTTTGTTACATGATGATAGCCATCCTATTATCTCTGGCAGTCTGCAGAGCTAAGACGGGATGACAGAAACCTGTGTAAGAACACATCCTTATTCAATTTCTCTGTTACATCGATCTTTTAACAAATATTATTATTCTCATCATACTCCCTTTTTCCATACCTCTTCCCTGTGTATTCATTAGGGTGTCCCAGAATTAGCTATCTGTGTCTATGAAATCAGATGAATCTATTAAAACCTACATAATTTCATGTTATAGGTACAGTATTACAAAATTTTTATAATAGAAAAAAAATTATATATTTATAAATCATAAGTCAAATCTTTATTGAGGATTTTAAAAATGTGCTCCATCTGAATCCCTACATATTTCAAATCTAACCTTAGCGTTGTGAAACACATTTTGTACGGATCCAGTTCTTTTAAATTTGTTCACATGTTCATGAATCTCTTTGCCTGTAGGACCGATTCTGTGAAATTTCCTTGTAAATCTTTCTCTGATTTCGTTATATCACAATCCTTTGATACAGGATGACACCACAAAGGTGCATTCTTGTATATTCATTATTAGGGCTAGGGTTCTGAAAAAAGAGATGAAATAATTTAGAACTTTTTACATTTATAAGATATATCATCAATAAACATGATTTTTCCTTAAAATTGTCCAATTTCAAAGAAATAGATAGCCAATTCTGGACACTGTATTATGAGCTACTTTTACTACTTCAAAATTTAAAGCAGTTTGATTAGCATTTATAAGCAAACTTCCCTGTATTCACCCCATGTGTCACTTAGATTGTTGTCAAGCTCTAGGATTACTGGTTGAAGAGAGCACAAAGGTCTGACAACACTGTACTTTATATACCCTCCAATATTAGTTGATTTTATTCGCAGGTAATGTTTTCCTACAAGGTTTAATAAAGTCCTTGCACATGAAATAATATACTGTATATCTTAAAATATAGCCTACTCTCAAGATAATAGTGTACATATCCACTAAATGATCTCTTTGAGCTTTAATATACAGGTTCATAAGATCATGACTAAAAAAAGATACCTGTTACCTTTAATAAACCTACAGTAAACATACTAACCTCATCAGTAAAATTAATATTTGCCCAAGTTGAGTTGTTGATGCCCAAGCCAATGGTCAGGAGATTGAACACAAACATGGCATCAAAACAAAGATCTTCTACCACCTCCTTCTCAAGTCCTAAAAAGGGAAATAATCACCTAAAAACTATTTTTTTTAATATTCATAAGATTATGTTGGCTGGTTAAGGGTTGGGAAACCAATTAGTCACCTAAACAAATACAAAATTTCTTGAAATGTACTTCTTATTTTGGATATTTCTCTTTTGAAATGCTGTATTCATATTGTTATACAGTATAAGAGTTCTCCAACATTTTTGTACAAATGGGCAAATTAAAATAAAAACGTGTGAAGAGAAAATCAACTGGGGCTCTGAGGTGACTCGAACAGAGATGCACTTTTCAATGTGTGAATTACATAGCCTTCCCGGTTTGGTGCCTTCTATTGATAATTACTTACTTACTTTTCAATGTGCGAAGAGAAATGAATTTTCAGGTGGAAGAATAAAAATCACAGCACAATGTAAATAAATGCCTCTTTCTGATAGCTTCAGGGAACCACCAGTTCCCTATATCTTGTTGAGGTGGCTTCCCACTACTGGGTCACATAAGTCACATGAGTCTTGTTTGGCCTATGTGACCAAACATATGTCACATGGTTTACAAAGGCCAGTGCCAGAATCTGGCCCCCCCTCACAGACATGGAAGGAGCAGGATTCATCATCATCACTTTAATTTAGCTGCCCAGAGGTGAAATAATGCCAGGAATAATGTTTTCTGGCCAAGAAAAAGGGGGGAGGGGGGAGGACAAAGCAACTTAAACATCAGTCAGCGAGAGAGAGAGAGAGAGAGAGAGAGATAGCTAGCTAGCTAGCTATAAGGCCAAATGCCATAAGGCAACAATATTAGGCATCAACCAAAAAAACTAAGATGAGCAAGGAAAGAAAAGACATCACAATGGGAACTGACACAGACATGTTAAATATAGAGGAATAGTTGAATTACCCATCTTATACTGCCACTGTGAAGAAAGCCACACATGTAATACCAACTGGTTGCCCATGCAACCCATCATATTTCATAGGTGATGATAAATAAGGACCAAATCTCCATACATGACAGTGAAGAGCCTCAAGCTATTTACATACGAAGAGCTGCTGATTCAGTTTGGGAAGCGAAAACTTGGGAACGGGAGAAAATTGGAACTAAGGGCCAGAAGGCCCATGAACCAGGAAGACTGAACTAGTCACATGTAAGACAAGAAGAGGACCTTAACTGTAAATATCTTCTATCTGGCCAAGTTGGGAAGGAGTTGGACTGGAGGAAAGAGTAAGATAATCAACCATAGTCCAGGCAAAATTCATCCATTGCAAAAAAAAATTCCCAACCCTTAAAATAGACCAAAAGCCACCTATACCATGCAGAGATAAACAGATCCTTTTTTTCTGGCTATTCACAGTTGGACCTAAGAATTACTGAACTTTGTGAAAGTTCTGTTGTGAGAGTTGCAGAGATTTTGGGTTAGGCACGAGTATTGTGTCCGATATAAGGAAATGAGAACAATGCATTCAATATGTGACTGCTATTAGGTGAGGGAACAAGCACTAGAAGAAATTGTAATATAAAACCTTGAAGTTTTTCAATGTGAATTAAAAAAGTACAATTAATAAATAAATGTTTATTTAGGTAAGGTACATACATACAAGAGATTTTACAAAGAATTATGGATTTATAGATAGGGCTAGTACATACAATGCCTAAAGCCACTATTACGCAGTGTTTCGGGCATGAAAAACTTAAATGACTAAAGCTTAATACTAATTGAGTATAAAGAATTCTTCTACTTACCTGGGTAAGCAGCATAAAGTGCCTTTACCTCCAGCGAACACACACTATACACCTTTTGTTTAAACTGATGCAAAGTAATATTTGCTCCCACATCGAGCAGCAGCATCAGATGATCAAAGAGACCAGAGAATGCCTGTACATACAATAAAAAAATTATACAATTCAGTAATTCCACACTTCAATTTCTTTATTTGCTGATAATTAACCCCTTATATCAAATTAAATACAGTGCAGTGTGTTAATATTATATGATATATAATGTAGTTGCTAATTCACTGTACTGATTCCTGGCACATGTTATATATAGTATAGCACAGTATAATCATTTTTAATTCATTCCTAATTATAGATCCCCTTTGAAAGAATACAATTTCCAGTGAAGGAAAGGTTTAATAGATAATACTAAATAATCTGTCTCTTGTAATTAAATTCTACATGGACCTCTCATGCTGACACCACACATTGGGGCTCAAAGATGCTGTGTGTGTGTGTATTGTGTCTACAATGTCATATATGAATAATGAACAGTATCAGTGGTTCTAGCATCAAGAGATCTTATGCATAGTCTGATCAGGGTTGTGATATGACAGTTTTAATTCTAAATATTAGAAGCCCTGAAGCACATTCTTAACATATGATGATGCAGTGCCATAAACATAATATTGTACAACGGCATCAGCTGATGTCCACAGGTGGTCACATGATGTCACATTAAAGAGATCAATATATTAAGTATAAATTAATAAAACTAGTCCACTGCCAATCAAGTCTCAACACAAATTACTTAGGACTGACAAGGAATATACTTACAATGATTGAGCGGTTGAATTGGGGTACCGACTGAGCGTCCAAGCAGTCCCCAAAAGTGAAAATTTTCTTGCACAACTGATGATCAAACAACCAACTTGTCTTCTCCTCACACATGCTAGCATTACTAGAACCTTTGACTGTAAAAGAACTGGACATCTTTGTATCTTCACTGTCTGTCACTACAGCAACCTCTTCCGAGCGAGGAACATTCTGCTCATTATTATAATTTTTGAAGATGGTTTTCAGTTTTTTATAATTTACATTAGTGATTGATGATAAGAGTGGTTTGAATTATCTGTAAGAGTGCAAGGTCCACTCATGTCTGATGCTAACACTTGATGGGTTGTACCTTTCGCCATGCATGGATCAATGGTTGCCGCTTGCTTAACATTTATTCCAGTTTTATTAATTAGAAGAAAATCATACCGATGTCGGGCTTGTGCAATTCCATAACAGAGAAAAGATTGGCTGTGGACCCTAAAATAGAAAAGATAAATAACGGTAATATTTAGCAAGAATATTGTGTATTCGGTATTTAGCCATTGTTTTTGTCAACCCATCCTCCTGTTTATATAGTATTTTAGTAAATATGTAGACTAGCCTACATAAATTGATGTAATGGACAAGTATATAGCAGAATTTGGTACTACAGTATTCATTTATAGTCCTGAAAAAGTCCAAGTGCCAGTGGTGCAGTGGTAAAACACTCACCCGGCGCTTCACGAGCGCTTAGGCCTGGGTTCGTACGCTAGCCAAGGAGGTAACTTAAATATTCCTAGACTTAGTATAGCACATATATGTATTACTGAATATTAGGCCTCAGTGTGTATTAGATGGTTAGGTAAGGTTTCATTAGCAACATAAATACAAAACCTCTTCTGGTTTATCCACATTCAATAGTACCAAATTCTGCTTTCATTGTCCATTATGTCAATATATGTACGATAGTCCACATTGTTACTTTAAGTAATATCTAATCAGGAGGATGGGCTGGTTTTTGTCAATTATGGATAAATTTAATTATTCCACACATTGTGTAAACTAATGTGAAACAGCAAACATATGAACCATCAAATTTGAACATCATTATCCTCTTTCCTACATGAACCCAATGATGCACTCATCTGATTTCCTCTCGTTAAGCACAAAAAAAAGACGGATGCTATAAAGAACCTCAAAGGTTCTGCACCATTGAAATTGACTTTATATGTGATGATTTTGTGTTGTATAATTGCAATCCCCGTTTATAGCATTGCATCTGTTGGAAATCTGGCTCAAAGCCCTGAACAACTAACTGATTTACAAACACCTTTTTGGGAAAACATCCTGTTCATAAGAGAAGNAACTATTTTCATAATGCTAAGAGGTGTTGGGTATTCTATGGACCGCCTTATAATACCGGAAAGCAGCGCTTGGCTCTGTACCTTATAGTGTAGCATTCACTGTAAATTCTGCTACACTTACAGGCTTGCAACCCGTCCTCGCAAATTTAATAAGTCAATATTGACTTATTAGTTGCGTGCATAGGTGACATACTTAACATAATAGTTTCCCTTGAAAATCTTCATAGAAAATACCGACCTTACCTAACTTGTTAGTATGTTAAGACAAGCATCTTATTGCTTCGTAATTACATTATTACCTAACCTAAACCTATAATAGGTTATAACAATTGTAATTACGAAGCTATAAGATGCTTATTTAACATACTAACAAGGTTTAGGTAAGGTCGGTGTTTTCTATGAAGATTTTCAAGGGAAACTACTCTATGTTAAGTATGTCACCTATGGCACGCAACTAATAGTCAATATTGACTTATTAAATTTGCGAGGACGGGTTGCAACCCCACTCCTGTGCCAGATTAAGTCCTCTACGGGCTCACCATAGCCCGTGCTACTTGCAACTTTCTATTTCGAGTTCCTGAACCGATTATGTGCTCTGTATCCTGTACACCACCGCCCACGGAATGGGTATGGGGTGCATAATAAGAAAGAAATTGAATTGAGTAGCTGAATTTAAAACACCAACAACAGCGTAAATTCTGCGTTAGCCCTAAACGCTATACGTGTTACTGGTTTGTAAAAATGCACCACTTAATAAATGACATGTAATTTCACAATTCAACTTAGAAGGAGAAGGTGTTCGTTGATTTACACAAGCCACGACCAGCCGTGAAGGTGAGTATATGGGATGACCCGCATGCGGGGGCTGTTTACGCGTGGAAATGGCCGGACATTGGAAATTGTATACTATGAATAGTATACAATTAATATAAATAGAAAAATATGTATTTATTAAAAAAATAACGTTTGCTGTGTGCGTTCATATTTGTTGTAAGCAAAGTTATATTTATCATAGCTATTACTACTAAAACACAATTATGAAGTTTAATATCCAGAGGTAGTATTTTTACAAAACGCATGAAATGAAAGTGTAAGAGAGAGAGAGGAGAGGGAGCGTTAATACAGGTCCCTGTGAGAGGCGCCACACGAGCCGCCTCTCCCCACAACAACAACAACACTGTGGCGCCTCGCTCTCCTCCACACACACTGCTGGCGCGTGTTGTGTGTGGTTGTGCCTACCTCTCCTCTCCACACTGGTGGTGTACACACCTCTTACACCACACTCTGCTGCCTCTACACCTCTCCACGATGTTCTGGTAACTATTACAGTTGGTTTTAGGCGAGGTGTTTAGAAGCTGCTTTTGTTAATGTGTTTACCTTTTTTTTTAAGTTTAGGTATACACAGCAAGGTGCTGCTTCCCCTAATCATCACATATCACACATCACATATCATCACATCAACAATCGGCTAGAGACTGACAACAAGTACAGTCTCTAAATTAAGCAAGTGGGTCCCAATACATAGTACAGTCTCTAAATTAAGCAAGTGGGTCCCAATACATAGTACAGTCAAGTTCTTTGTCAATGCACACTCGAGAATTTCGGTTCAAATCCCGGGCAGGGACAGAAATGATTGGGTACATTTCCTATCAAATAATGGTCCTGTTCATCTAGCAGTAAGTAGGTACCCAAGAGTTAGTCAGCTTCTTGTAGAGTTGCATCCTGGGCGAGCTCAGTAATTTGCCCTTGGGGGGGGGTCTCAATATAAGCCTAACATGTATGAATACACTCTGGCTTCTAGTCCCCAGACACAATGAATTATTATTATTAATAATTGACTGGAGGAGGATTGACCGTGTGCAAATCCTTAACTGTATCCTCTGTTCACCCAGCAGTGAATGGGTACCTGGTTGTTAAACTGTTTGGCGGGTCGTATTCCAAGGAAAATTAGGATTAAGGACCTGCCCAAAATGCTGTGTGTTGTAGTGGTTTTACAAGAATTTAAGAATTCTTTGTATATACAGTATAAAAAAATATTATTATTACTGTATGTGTGAAGAGCTAGTGTCAATTGATATGTTTATCCTATCCAAGGGCAGCAGTGGAAAGGTTACAGTCACCCACATTTAGCAAATTGGGGATCAGGAAGGAACATGAAATGTAAGGCTGATCTATTAGCCTGCACTAGCAAAATCTGGGTACCTGACAAGAATATCTTCCAATATTCTTAAGTGTATGAAGTAGTTACAGAGCTCAAAGTACTGTACCTCATCCCATTTTGTCTGAAATCATTGATAACTGGGAAATTGCAGATATAGTGTTGGAGAGTATGTCCTAGCTCTTGTTCACATTGTTGATTCATTACCTGCAGCCACCTGCCATAGATGTCGATATCACAGCCTAATTCTGATAATTACAATGTCACACTGTCTGGTGGATGTTTTGTGCTGCCCGTATATATAGTTCTTTGTTCTAAATAAATCTTAGCTCTTTTTACTCTTGCTTTCTGCCCTTTTAGTGTCAGTGACTGCTCTTTTGCCATCCCTAATTTCCTGAAATATTGTGACTTTTACAACAAAGATTGGAATGCCAATATCCAACTCAATTTTATGCTTAGTACAGTGGCTTCCTGTGCCACTTGGTCAAGGCTCCTAGGTTCGATTCCCGGGTGAGACAGAAATGGCTGGGCACGGTTTCTGCTCACCTGGAGTTTACATGGAGAGGGTTTTGGGAGTTGTTCTACTCCCCAGGCCTGGCCGCAGGCAAGGCTCGACTTGTGATAACTTGGTCCAACAGGCTGCTGCTTTGAGTGGCCCACAGAGCCACATGTCCCAACATTCTTCCTAGCAGTAAATAGGTACCTAGGAGTTAGGCAACTGTTGTGGGATTGTTTTCTGGGGAGGGTCAGTAGTTCAACCTTGGGGACCCCAGTACAAGCCTAAAGTAATTAAGTATATATGTATGTGTTTACTATTTGTATTAACTATTTGTGCGTGCAGAATCAAGCTATTAGCTCTTGAACCCTGCCTTTCTAACCAATCTATTTTTCCTCTATTATAGATACTCATACACTAGTATTTCTCTCTAACACACACATCCCCAGGAAGCATCCCATAGCAGTTGTCTAACTCCCATGTACCTATTTACTGCTAGGTGAATAGGTGCATCAGGATGAAAGAAACTTTGCCCATTTGTTTCCGCCTCCACCGGGAATCAAACCCTTGCCATTAGGACTACTACCCCCCAAGAGCTATCCACTAACTAGGTTGTGAGGCCCCATACGTATGTATGTATGTACCCAGCTAGTTGTGCTTGCAGGGGTTGAGCTCTGGCTATTTGATCCCACCTCTCAACTGTCAATCAACTGGTGTACAGATTCCTGAGCCTACTGGGCTCTATCATATCTACATTTGAAACTGTGTATGGAGTCTGCCTCCATCACATCACTGCCTAATGCATTCCATCTGCTAACTGCTCTGCCACTGATAAAGTTCTTTCTAATATACATGTGGTTCATTTGAGACTTGTAAATTTTAAAATATAGTAGTATCTAAAGTTCTAGATATTTATAGAACTAACCAGTGTTTAATTTTTTTTTTTTTTAATTTCTTGTAGGTCAAGTCGAAGATCCCTAAAGCATGCCATCGAGTCTCGAGAGAAAGTAAGTACTGTACATGTACTGTACTATATTGTACTTGGTACCTTTGCAGGTGTTCTGATTTTGATATGTAGGTTGTTAAATTTTTTCAGATACAATAAGTTTAGTCTCTGATGAATGATATTTGGAAAATAATGAATGCCAGGCCACATACAAAGTTTAAATTTCATTGTATAGGTATACATTAGAACTGTACAGTATATGTACCAAAAAAAGAAAGAGATAACAGCATGGAAACTAGTATGATGAAAGGTAAAAGTTTGTGAAATTATTAGTTAAGTATTAGATTAATTATGAGAACATTCAAATCCAGGGATCCCACCAAAATGTTAATACCTGTACAGTGGAACCTTGGTTGACGAACTGCCCTAGAGTACGAATTTTTTGAGAGTACCTCACTCCCAAATGTATACGTATATGTATAAGTATACGTAACGTGTGCAGTGTGTGAAGGAGAGGGTATACGATATCAAATTCATCGTAAAATTTTAAAGGTGTACGATGGTTTACTTGGAAGACGATGTCTGTTCGTACGCATATGGGTCGAACGAGTGTGTGGTGCAGGGGGCGTGGGGCAAGACCCTCTCAGTTTGTTTACAAGTTTATCCCACATAATGACGACTGTGGCCGTGCTTGAATTCATTGAAGAATTTTATTGTTTGCCTGCTTTTTTGCCTTTTTAACATAAAAGTTATTATATATCATGCCATGGGTCCCAAGAAAGTCAGTGGTAAAGTTCAACCTAAACTTTTGTTGAAAAGACTCGCCCAAATCAAGCTGTAGCAGGCCGTTGTGTTAACCTTTTTAATGACAATGTGATGTCTCACTTCAGACAAGTGTTACAACGTAGGGAGAAACAAGTGTCTCTAGACAGGTTTTTAGTGAGAGAAACAAGTAGTGAGCCACAAGCAGGTCCTAGTGGTATGCAGGCAAAAGTAGGAGAGAGAGAGTACCCCAGAAAAGTCATCGCTGCCTGATGTTATAATAGAAAGGGACTCCCCTTCCAAACACAAACACCTCTCCTCCTCGTCTTCACTGTCTTCCATATGCCAACAAGAGTCCTTATTCAAGGTAAGATATACATACTGTATTGTAGCTAGTACAAAATGAGTATTATTCTGTATAAATATGTATCTTAAGTTAATATTTTTGGGGGTGTGGAACAGATTACAGTAATTCAATTTACATTATTTTTTAATTCAATTTACAATTATTGACGAATTATTGGTTGACGACGCGTCTCTGGGAAAGGATTACAATCATAAGCAAAGGTACCACTGTACTATTTAAATCATTGGTGCTGTCTCATCTTGAGCACTGCTCGGTACATACTTCCCCTTTCAGAGTAGGAGAGATTTATGAAGGAGAGGGATTATGGAGAACATATACGGCATACACATATACGATAATGGACCTAAATGATTGGGGTCATCTCTAGGCTCTCAAAATGTACACTCTGGAAAGACGAGAGATCAAATAATATATACAGTTGTGTACATGGAAGATACAGGAAGGACAGGTTCCAAATTTGAGGGGGCTAGGATTCTGGCTCTGGTCCCTGGTAGACTAAACAGAACTGTGTCTGATGGGACTGGTAGCATGGAGTAATCTCAGTGAGATAGCTGCAGGGAGCTACCAAGGCTCTGCCAGAGAGAAGCATTTCACTACACTCGATATTGGGTTTTTGCCCTTATTACACTGTATATACTCGTTACGTATATAACTCTACATTTTATGCACTATAATAAACCACCAAATATTCACCATAATAAACCATAACATGCCAAACCAAATCATAGAAAGTATATTTCTGTTAATTAACCACTGAAGTGTGCAACGTGCCTACAAGCGCTCAACAGGGGTGTGCAATGTGCCTCCGGGATCTTTTATTTTTAGTGTATGATTCAAGACTCCCGCGGCTATATGGGGTTCATATCGACTTCCTCAGGGCTCTTGTAAACAGACGCCATTTAAAAAAAAAAATTGTGGGCAACATTCCCGGGTGTGAGGGCCTCAGTACTGAGTGAGTAACCAAGGCTGGTGCATGCAGCATGAGCTAACAGCACTGCTGTTCAGCTTGTGACCACAGCATCGCCTAATAATATACAGTACAACCTTGATTCAACGCACTATATGGGATCAACCCAGTGCGTTGGAGCCTTGATGTGTTGCAAGAGGTGACCTTCAGGAGGTGTTTGCATCAGTCTTTTTCTTTTCTTGTACACAATAAAAATGCATTATCATTTATACTGTACCTATATATTATTACCCTACTAAAAAATACTGTTACATTTGTTATTTACCTTATTGTTGGAGTCATGTCCATCTTGAAGTCTCATGGAGTTGTGAATGCTGTACAGTAAATACATACTGTAGTGTATTATACCGTTAACACTGTGTTGATTAAGTTGTTCTGCTGTATGTTGAGTACTACAATAGTTTATGAAAACTATTGTACACTAAAATTACTGCAACTTTAATTTTAACACTACACCCTTAAATTTAAATTACTACACCCTTGTTCTAACTGATCCACGCCACACACAATGTTTTTAGATGTTTGCATCAGCTTTGCTGGTGCTTGCTGCTGCTGTTGTGGCTTCAGCTGCTTCTGAGCTGGTGCTGGCTGCTGTTGTACCAGTGCTGGGTACAGCTGTGCTCGTGCTGGGTACGGCTGTTTTCGTGCTGGGTACGACTGTGCTCATGCTGGTTGATTTTCTGCTACAAGTTCTTGCAAAATATTGCTTCATTTTTGGCATTAATATGGCACTATTAGTAAGCCCTTGAGACATTTTGTTGTATAACAATACAGCTGTAGTCAAAAAATGGTAAATTTCCACGATTGTTCTTCCACCGGCGGATAAATACTGTACGTCAATTGCAGACAAAGCTAAGGGCACTGGGTGTATACTGTATGAACGCAGACTTGGTCTATATGTACACCCTACAGTAGGCTGGTGTTTAAGCCAGATCCAGTAACATAAATTTCTCTCAAATATTCGATTTACATCAATTATATAATTTTGTTTTATATATTTAGTTTAGCAACATTATTACAATAATAAGAGCTATAAAAATACTTATTTTAGAACCGATTTAGTTATTTATTATTTCGAAGCCGTAGGTCACTGAACTGTGGCGACAAAATCTAACAAATCACGCATGGTGGTGTGTGCACACGGATTAGATTATATCTGTCCACTCGCGCTGGAGTTGTGCCACCAATAACATGAATAATTTCTCAAATAGCAGATATCTATCATATTACAGTATTTTTTGGTTTTATTTAGTTTAGTTTAACCCTTAACATGCTCGGGGTCTAATATCCTGCTATCCGCACAGGCGCATGTCATTTTGAAAAAAAAAAATTATTTTTTCTTCCTAACCTGTTAATTGTGTTCACTGATCACGGGAAAAATAATAAAAAAATCGTAAGTGCCATATATTGCCCGCTATAGGGCGGGGAAGTCTGGCAAATTATAGGCGCTGACTCGGCATGCGTCCCAGGCGGTCTGTTGCTCGCCAGCTGTCAGGCCAGAGTTGCCACAAAGAGATAATTACCTAATTATTTCAATGTCTGATTGATGTTTCATAGTTTTTTTGCTGTAATATTATTCAATAGTGTGTAGTTTGATATATTTATATAATAAAATGAGTGAATCATTGCTGTACTCAAAAATATGGTGTGCATATTGTTGATTCAGTTATGTTCATCAATCAGTGAACAAATACTTTGTCGGTTATTACACTATAAGCACAGGTTATATATAAGTATCTGCATGTTTTGTTCACTATAACAAACCACTAAGTAGCTATTATGAGTCAAAAAGTAACGAGGAGTGACCGCCGTGTACCAGCCAGCCACTCCCGCTCACTCCAGTCATCTGACTCGCCCACATTCTCCTCCCACAATACTGTTTTTGCTATAATTCACTATATACAGATGGTATATATAAGTATCTACATGTTTTGTTCACCATAACTGTACATCTAAGCTTGTATGGTGAGTAAATGCACAAAGACATAGGACCTAACACAGTCAGCTGATGGCTGCCTACGTTTTGCCTGAATACCACTAGGACCTGGTTGTGGTTCAGTGCTTGTTTGTCTCGCTACAAATTTGTCAAGACACATTTGTTTTTCCCTTTTTAACATTGTCTGTAATGATGCACCACAGTGTCATTGAATAGGTTAAGGCAACGACCTACTGCAGCTTCATTTGGGCGAGTCGTTTCAGCAAAGGTTCGCAATTCTTCCCATATTGCACACATTTTCTTAATTTTTGAGGAAGAAACATTCTCTACTGGCACATCCTCCCCTGAAGAAATTTCCTCAGCTGCCTCTTCTTGCTGCTCCTTTTGAAGGGCTTGGAATTCTTTGTTGTGTTCTTCCACCAACTCCTCCACATCAGCACCATCCAACTCCAAACCCAATTGCCGACCCAGAGAAACAATTTCCTCAATGAGAGGCACTTCAGGTTCAGGCTCAAACCCCTCAAAGTCTCGTTCTGCAACACATTCAGGCCACAGTTTTCTCCAGCCAGAGATCATGGTTCTTACAGTCCTTTCTTGCCAGTCTTTGTCAACAAGTTTAAAAGCACTATAAATGTTAAAATGGTTTTTCCAGAACTCTTTGAGGGTGAGGTTTGTGGCATCCGTCACTTTGACACATCTCCGGAAAAGTGCCCTTTCATAAAGTTTCTTAAAATTGGCAATGATTTTCTGGTCCTAGGCTGAAGTAGAGGAGTGGTGTTGGAGAAAGGAACTTTATTGTAAGAAACTTAAATTCCTCATCCAATGAATCCTCCAAGCCTGGAGGATGGGCAGGAGCATTATCGAGGAGAAGCAGGGCCTTGAGTGGCAAACTGTTCTCCTGCAAATTTTTTGATGGCAGGGCACACCACCATATTCACCCACTCCGTAAAAAATTGCCTAGTCACTCATGCCTTAGCATTAGCCTTCCACATCACACACATTTGTGTTTTTCTGCACTTTATATTTTTTGAAACCCTTGGATTTTCGGAACGATACACAAGCAAGGGTTTATTTTCAAATTGCCACTCGCATTACCACCAACACAAAGATAAACTGATCTTTCATAGGCTTGTGTCCGGGCAATGACTTCTCCTCCTTGGTAATGTATGTTTTCTTTGGCAATCTTTTCCAGAATAGCCCTGTCTCTTCACAATTAAACACTTGTTGTGGTAGGTATGCCCCTCACTGCACAAACTCTTTAAATTCGCCAATGAATCTCTCAGCGCGTGGTTTGTCTGCGCTGACAGCCTCCCCATGCCTTGCAACACTATGAATTCCACTTCTTTTTCTAAATTTCTCCAAACCATCCCCTGCTCGCCTTAAACTCTTTCACTTCTGCATCACTCGTTCCAGGGTTTTCTTTAAAAGGTCTTCATGCAATTTTCTTGCCTTTTCACAAATGGCCTCCGAAACGCTATCACCCG